>JAAAKR030000032.1:1136349-1160991 GCA_010014985.3 Delias pasithoe
AAAATAAATTTATGACAGATTATAATCATTGTTACTTACTAGGTTTAGTTACTTTACAGTTCTCATACGGATTTCCATCAAAACCAATGTTGCAACGGCAGATAGGATCATGGTGATAGACTGTGCATTGTGCATTCAAGCCACAGGCACCAGCGCATGGATCTAGACATTTGTTTCGAATACAGGCTCTATCAAAAGAACAGTCAGAGTTTAGAAGACATTCAGGTCTACAGGCTGGATTGTTTATAGAGTTGGGTGCGGCACACAAATCGCAAACTGCAAATTTATCACCATACGTGTCACAGTATGAATTTGTGTCGCATGGGTTCGGAGAACATGGTTGCAACGTGCTATTGTCAGGAGTTATAATAATCGCTGTAACAAATGAAGATATATAAAATGACAGTCTGTGCAAAATGCCAAATGACCATAAGAATTAAATTGAGAATCACTTACGTCGATAAAGACATTGTATTAATGGATCGCCTGTGTACCCCTCCGGGCACAAACACGACACTGTGTGGTCAGAGCATAAACATACGGCGTTAATTCCACAGATGCTACTATGATCACATGGATCGACACATTTTTGATTGATACAAGCTTCACTTGATGGACAGTCTGAATTCATTAAGCATTCTGGTTTACATTCTATCAGAGGATCACCGAGAAAACCGGGTAGGCATGAACAAATGGCCTTTTCTCCCACATCTTGGCATATGGCATTAATACCACAAGCTGTGCTCGCGCAAGGTCTGTTCGATTTTTGATTTTGTGGTTGTAAACAACAAATAAGAGGATTGCCTTCATAGCCATCTTCACAAACACAGACAGGATGATGAGTTTCGGCGTAACACCTTGCATTTATGCCGCAGACGCCGGGGCAAGGGTCGCGGCATGCGTAGCCGATACACGCCTTATCCGTTGGACATTCGTCGTCTATTTCACATTCCCTGGAAACACAGCCATTCAAACTGTGTGGGTCACCAGTGCTGCCCTCTGGACATAGACATGAAACTTGGCCTTCGTAATTTACATTGCATATCGCTTGCGGCCCGCATGGGTTGGGACTACAAGGATTTCGTTGCGGTTGGCAGCCTATATACGGATCACCAATGAATCCACCTTTACAGAAACACATTTCTATGCCACTACTGACATAGCAGTCAGCATTATTTCCGCATTTACCTGGCTTGCATAACACATCTGGTGGTAAATAAGCTTGATGGTTACATGATTTATACGGATTGCCAATGGTGTTTTCAGGACAATAGCAAGCTGGTGTTTTATTAAGGTCACAACGCGCGTTGATACCACACGTATTAGGTTCACAAGGATTTCTTGCTTCGACGCAACCCCTTACAGTGTTTGGACTTTCCACGTAGCCTAATAAACAAGTGCATTTGGAAAAGCCATTAGACAGTACACTACATTGTGTATTAGGTCCACACGGAGATGGATTACACGGGTTATTTGGTAGTTGACATGGCTGCCGTGGTGGGTTTCCTTCATAGTTAGGCAGACAGAAGCAAGCCGGTTTGCTTTCTATAACTCTACATCCCGTGTTTGGTCCACAAGGATTAGGTTCACATTCATTTCCTTCCGGAACTAAAATTAATATTTGAGTTATATTAAAAACATGTTTAAATTCTGACTACTTCAATTAAGCTACTATTATATTTTAATCACTGATCCGATTTTGATAATTTTCTATGAAATAATAATAATTCTTACAAAAATAATAGTTAATGTTTATACTTATTGTAAAATGAAGCGGCATCATAAATACGTATAATAAATCTTAAATATGTACTTACTACAATTTTTGAATGGATTTCCAGTCAATCCCTTAGGGCAGAAACAGATGGGGTTTCCGTTATCGTTCTCACATAAAGCGTTGAGGCCACATGGGTTGGGGACACAAGGGTTCGATGGTGGCTCACAACCAATTGAAGGGTTGCCGGAAAATCCTGACAGGCATTTACAGGATGCACGGTGATGTATGACGTCGCAAACCGCATTAATACCACAGCGGCACGGGGAATCACATTTACCGTTGATACAAGCCTCCGTATTAGGACACTCGTTGTCTGATCGGCATCCTTGTACTAAAAATGCAAGACGAAAACTTACAATAAAATGTTCTTAAGACATCATAAACTAAAATCATCACACTAAAAATATACATTCATTGAATGTATATTGTGATATATTTCAGTATAGATCGTCATAGTTGTTTTCCTAATCCTAATTAGCGATTGGTTAACATAAACGTACCTTGATAACATTCCAAGAAGGGGTTTCCAGTAAAACCACCTAAGCATTTGCATTGAATAGCATGGTTCACAGGATAGCATTCAGCATTATCACCGCACGTATTCACAGCACAAGGGTTAATACACACTCTATTTAATCTATCACATAATAGCTCCGGCGGACAGTCTTCATTATATTGGCAAACTGAACGAGATTCAATAACTAAAAATATAATTGATTAGAAATAGTTCGTCTTTCTTATGTGAGCACTAAAATACACTTTCTTACCTGGTACACATCCAACGTATCCGTTTCCTTGGAAACCTTCGATGCAGCTGCAATCCGAACCATGGTTTGTGTTTATACAGACGGCGTTAGGTGCACACGGGTTGTGTATCGCACACGGATGCTGGCATGCATTGTTTATACAAGCTTCAGTCACGTGACATTCTTCGTTTCGAGTGCAACCAGCTAAGTGGAATTGTAATAAATATTTATATTTACACACACATGCATCTTAATGTCTAAGGGAGTCAAATATGTACAGTTAAACATGTATGATATATTAGATTTCCTCAAAGAAAGACGTCTTCAACGAAACGACATTAAACCTATTTAAACGTTTTAATATTTTCTTTAGTTCATTCTTCAAATAATTATTTTTTTATGATAATATACTTATAAAGATAAGCATAAACTAACTTTCAGGCGTTTTCTTTTAAAGTTAAATGAAGCTTACATATTTTAGGTGAACATTTAACGGCTGGATCTCCTTCGTGGCCGGCTGGGCATGAGCACATGGGTCTTTGCTTTACTGGGTGGCAATTAGCTCCAGTTCCACATACGTTGTCAAATTCACATGGATTTTGACATAATCCCATAAAACAGGCTTCGGTTTCTATACAGTCGCGATCGGAATGACAAGGTTCTGGTGCTTTAGGTGTTCCAGGTGATTCTAGTATATTACATGGTTTATTAATGATTAGTATGTTATAAAGTGAAATCTTATTAAATTATTATTTACAGTATTAAACATTATTTATTTTGTGAAGAAAAAAATTTAGAATTGTAATTTTCAGATCTGATTATATGTTTTTGTCCGATATAACACCTAATAATGCGCGTATTACCAACTAAATTAATATCGAAATTAATTAGGTATAGAAATATGCTTTATGTAGAAGAGCATACCTCTAACACAGTTGCCGCTGGCCCCGTCGTCACATTCACAAACTGCGACGTGGTCGTACACTTTACAGGTAGCGTTCTTTCTACACGGATTCCGCACCTCACATGTATTTTGACAAACTCCGTATAAACAATTCAGAGAGGAATCACAGTCACTGTCTAACGTACACCCAGCTCTAGTCGTCATGTTATCAAGTGTGGAAGTTGTAGTCGATTCGGTGAACATCGTTGTATCAGTCCACGCGAAAATATCAGTATCTTTTTGCCTCGAAGATAAATTATCGGAATATGCATTGAATGCCGATGGAGTTGTAGAAGGGTATTTAGTTTTACCTACGTTTACATTAGTCGTGTCTGTTGATGTATCAATATCGAAATGCGTGACTTTATCATATGAATTGATAGTAGTTATTTTGAACTCTGGAACTTGATTGGAACTAACAAAAGAAAAATCAGTTGAGCTAGCTTCTTTTAATATCGTTTGAGTTGTTTCCGTATTTTTTTCTACCTGAGTTGTTTTACTATCTTCCGTTGTCTGTTCAAAAATAGACTTATAAGTATCATTATCTATTGTATCATCAGTATAACTTGCCTCTGTTAACGAAAAATAATTTTCTGTTTTAGTTTGTTGAATAGGTAATTCTGTAGTTAATGAATTAAACGAGTAATCATTATCATCGATAGCAGCAGTAGTGTCTACTGATATGTGCTCACTTTGTTTTTTTATTGTATCCTGATCTGTAAATATAGAATCTTTTGTATATGACGTAGTATCTTCCAAGGTACTTGGTAATAATGTTGTACTGCTATGAGGCATATTGTCTTTTTCTATAAACCTCTCAATAGTTGAAAGATTGTCAGGAAATGTAGTTTTAGTATTTTCTTTCAAACCAATTTTATCCTCTACACCTTGTGTCTTTAAAGTTGTTTCTGATATTTTGATATTATCATTTTGCGTTGTCGCTATATCCTCTAAATTCGTTATATCATACGACGAAAAATCTTTTGAAATTTCTTCTGTTGTTTCCGTATCTTTATTATTTTCTGTTCTGGCTGTGAAAAAATCACTTTCTTTTTGGATATGTAAATAGTTTTCCGTTGAAAATGGGCTTTCATTAGTAATACTTTTTACAAAACTGTTTATATCAGTAACATCATTTGTTTGTGTTTTTAAGGTTTTTCTATTTTCCAAAATGTTCTGAGTATTATATTCTGATATCGGAATATTTGTTGACAATGTGGCTATTTTTACTTTCTCAATTTCCTGGTTTGTAGTAATAATTTCAGTGGACATTATATCTTCAGCTGTTATTTTTTCTGTTGACATTTGAACATCGTCGTATGATGTCACTTTAGTATCAGAAGCTATTGTACTACCGTATTTGTTATACACGTCTGTAGTTTTTAAATTATTTTCCGTTGTTGTAATGGATTTAATGAAGGGGGGAAAGGTTTGGGAATTTCCAATAATATTTTCAGTAGCAGAACTGGCATTAGGAATGTCTTCGCTATAATTATTTGGTAGAAAATTAGCATTAAAAGTATTAGTGATATCAGAAAAGGTTTGCATATCTTGGGTAGTCATATATTCATCGTTATTGCTTTCTGTTGATTTTATGAAATTTACACTGGGTAAAGTCGGTAGTATAGTAGAATAATTATCATCGGTAACTTTTAGTAAGGTTTTTTGGTCCGTCGAGTCTGGTAAAATGTTATGATTGTCATTTATATTCAAATTATTTTCTGTTACTGTTATATCGTGTAAATGAATTGTAGTATCTTTAGATAAACCCTCAGTAACTATATTCGTATTATATTCATAGACATTATCTTTGGTAGAAGACCACGTCGAAGGTCTCATTTCTTGAAGATTTTCTGGGTTTTCACTTGTCATATCCACCAAATTTGCTGCAGTAGTAATATCAGTTGAATGAAAAAAGTTCTCGTTATTTTCAAATTCTGGCGTACCAGTAAATAAATTACTAGATATATTATCTTCCATTTTCATTGTATTATCTTTAGATTCAGTAACTGTGGAATCAAATTGTGTATTTATAACAATATCTGTACTTAGAGTTGATGTTGCGAGAGTATTCTTTACATTATTGGAAGAATGTTCACTTTCCAAGTTATGAAGAGATGTGTCAACTGGATCAATATTTGTAAAGAAATCACTTTCAGTAGTTTTACTTTCACTTATCGTAAAAATATTCCACGATGAGGTTGTAGACTTATCATCTTGATCTATAAAAGTATTAATAGTACTAGTTTCCATCTCTGCCACAGGAAATTTAATGCCTTTATTATCAAATTGTTCGTGTAAATTATTAAAAATGCGGCTAGTACTAAATTCAAAATAGTTAGTAGTATCTGAATAAGCGGTACTTGTAGTTTTGGTGGCATCATCAATGGCATCTGTACCTGTACTATCATTTCTTTCAGAAATACCCTCATCAGACATAGATTTAACACTATAACTTAGTTCTGTTCCTGCAGATGCCACAGTTACTTCAGAAATATAATCGTTATTATTTGTTATTGATTCGTATGGTGTTTCAGTAGCTGGGAGTTCCGTGAATGAGGCGTCATTTGAGAATGATGTATCATCTATGGATGCAGTATAAACATTTGTCGTTTTTTTATTCATGAAAAAGTCAGAAATTGTTGTGGTCTTTTCATCTATATCTTCCCTTAATGCGGTAATATCTAAAGTATTTGGTTTATCAGTTTCTTGCTGACTATGTATCGTGCTATATTCATTAGATGATACTGATTCGGTTGTGTACATTTCTGGTATACTAAAGCCTTGATCTCTTCTTTCATTGTTATCACTATTTTCCGCTATTACTTTGTTATTAGTAAGAATCTTAGTTGTATATAGAGATTGCGTTACTGCTGTTTTAAAATTAGAATCGTAGGTATTTTGTAAATTTCTCCGATTTTCGGGGGTTTTTGTATTTCTATTTTCATTAATAAGTTTATGAGTTCCACTAGTTTCATTTCGTTTCAAATAAGGTTTTCCAGTAGTTGAATATGTACTTGTGTTCATAATTAAATTATCAGTATACGATAATTCTTGACTATCGGAAGGAGACGTTACAAATTTTCTCAAATCTTGACCTGAAGCAATACTTAAATCTGATACTACTTCAGTTGGGTTGGTAGTTGAAAGGTTTTCTTGAAACACTGATGATTCCGTGTTAACAGGAGTTGTATCGTATATTTCATTAGCCTCTGTAGTATCATCAGTCGCGAGATTATTATATGATGTTGAATGGTATTGAGTAGTAGTAAAGTCAATATCTGTTGTAGAATCAGACGTCATATCAGTTAATTCAGAAGTATTAGTTGGTTCATTCATTGAATAGTGAATTGTGGTAGTATCGGAGTTTCTTTCGGTTAGTGGGACATGTATAGGCCGAGAATCTGTTAATAAAATGATACAAGTGTCTTAAAAATAAAAAACAATCTCCAAACCAAAAAGAAAGAATTTCAAATTTTTGTATCGCTTAAGAAGGAATAATATAAAAATCTTGAACAATATTTCACAAACAAAAACTTTACAGTTTATATTAATAACAATATTTATAAACGCATACATAAATAAATAATACCAAACACCAAGGTAAGCAAGAGATAAAGTTAAGGTACGGGTATAGCCATGAAAATTTATAATACGTAGAAGGTTATACGAGTAAGATGCACTCGATGAAATAACAAAGATGCTTAGAAAATATATACTAAAAATGTCTACAACTACAAAAAAGTTTCTACAATTTCTAGCTCCTTAATGAGATACTTAATATACGTTCCGTATTTGGATTTTTTAAGGCAATAACAACATTTTCACCGGGTCTGCCGTGATAACGTGGCCAGTACTTCGTGGCGTTATATCGGACAAAATGATACGTTGAAGGCAATAGCAATAACCAGTTTATTTGGAGTTAGCTTTGCTATTCACAAAATATGACAGGTGTAGACTTGCTTGCTATACAGTAGGAGTCTGCAATCTTCAATAAATGAAAATGCGTGAGTATGATAGGTAAAACAAGATAAGTAAACCCGTAGTAATATTAAAATATTTAGTAAGATTATTTTTAAAAATTCCTTCAACGGTACTCACTTTCCATGCAGGCACCAGAAAACGGATCGCAAGCTACTCCAGGGCGACAGTGAGCGCAGTTAGTTGATACCTTATCATCTGTAAGAATATTGTTAGAAACCTTAATTCGTAAGCTTTTTGCGTTGGTCTCGACTTCTTGTCGTAATATTATAGTAACAAAGTAAAGGCACCATATTCTAATGAGTTGTGCGCATGGCATACAAAAAGTGGAAGATAACTAACAACACAAATTATTATATTTTACCTAGAACAAAATTAAGGCCATAAGACATATCATATTTAAATAAAATCACACATTCTAATGATACAACCCAATTAGATTCTTATTTCTATCAATACGAGAAACTAATAAAATGCAATGTTGATAAACAAACTTATTTACCACGGACGCATACACATCCATCACACTTTGTATTGGGATATCTCGCGCAGTCTGATGGCGATTGGCATTGGCAAACTGTAAAATAAAAATGCGTCTATTGTGTATTGTAGATACATAATATTGATTATATTATATTATAATTGATATGTTATAGCGTGGGATGTCCACCCACAAGATGGACAGACAATCTTGCAAAGGTCGCCGGAAGACGCTGGATGCAGGGCGCTTCGGAAAGCTATGCGTGGAGGTCCAAAGGGGAGGCCTATGTCCAGCAGTGGACGTCTTGCGGCTGAGATGATGATGATATTATAATTGGTTGATAAGTAGCCAAATACATTTAAACGAAAACAGTTTACCACTATTTTTCAGTTCCTTCTCTAATTACAAAATGTTTCCGATATTCAAATTATCCGATAACTATAAATCAATATAAGAAACGGTGGATCACTTAAAAATAGTAATAAAAACAATAGACAGTGACATCCCTACTGATCTCCATTTAACATTTGTTTTTATAATAACTACCTGTAATTTAATAATCTGAGATTAAGCAAATTACGTAAAGTAGGGAAATTTGAAGTTCATACCTTTAGAGCACACCGGTTGGTGATCGACAACGGCACAGTGGTGCCCAGCCGTGCAGGGGCCACCGAGTGCGCACGGGTCTGAGCACCGGCCCTCAATACACGCCAGCCCCGAATCGCATTGCTCATGAGCACTGCACCCTAACGCTGTTACAGAATTAAAAATTATAACATTGTGCAGCCCAACTAAAGTAAAAGGTATTTTTTTATAATAATCATACAGTATATGCGTACAAATGTTGATACTTGAAGTAATTTGAGGATTTATTTAAGTTGGATACTTGCGACAGTGACATGTTTTTAATATCGCTTACTATTTATTTGCTTGCAAGTAAAATTATTTGAAACATCATTTGTCATCTGATACATAATCTCTAGAAAACAACTGAAGTAATTCACCTACTTTCAAACAAAATACCTTAAATATGTATATTTAATACAAATAGTCTATCAAGATAAATTTACTGCTTACATAGATATTGTTAAATATAAAGATAGGCAATTCAGAGTTATAAGCATCTAGTTAAATAATTTCATTTTGTCTCGTGGGAGATTTTTGTTCTTTTATTCGCAATTAGGTATTGCATTAATAGTTACCCAAGCAAACCAACACCGACAGTTAAATAACACACAAGTGATAATAATACACTAATCATGCTAAGGACTACCTTATGCATAAAGGCATTTAAACTGCTGAAAGGGAAACAAGCTAGAAAAGAAAAACAGAAATAAGAACGGCATGAAGACATAGGGTAGATACGATCAATATTTCCTGGAATATGAAGAAAAAAATTATTAAGATTCATTCAAGTCAAGATCTAATAATATATAAAACGACTAAATACGTTCACATTCAATTCGTTAAGAGGAAACAAATTACCTTTAATGCAGCCATGTCGGTCGTCGTGTGTGAAGCCAGCGGGGCAAAACTTGCAAACGGGGTGATGGTCTTCGACGGAGCAAGGGGCGTCCCCGCATGCACCTTTACAAGGGTCTTTGCATTGAAAGTCTCGACACGCTAAATTCTGCGGGCAGCCGTTGTCTCTCAAACAAATTGACACCGACGGGTGGCAGTCTTCGATGCACACGCACATCACCCGGTGCTCAACAACTTCACATTGTTTTCCTTTAGGGCACATCGATTCTGTAGATGCTAAACATGGATTCACACATTTCGTTTCCTTGCACATTGCGTTAGATGGACATTGTTCATCCCTGGTACATTCTGCGTTTTCAGGTGCACACATCAATTCGCCTTTTTCATTTAAGGCAAATCCATTTCGACAAACGCACACTGGTTGGTGATTACGAACTTCACATTTTTGATTCTGTCGACAGCTATGATAATCGGAGCAAGGGTTGCGGCATTGGTTTGTGGCGAGGTCACAAGCTAACTTAGAGGGACACGGTTTGGTGTCAGAGCATGTGATGGTGTTATTGATGTCTGAGGTGGGTTTACAGGTGAGGTCCAGCCGGCAAGCTAGTCGGGGCTGTCCGACGTAACATTGTGGGCAAGAGCAGTGCGCTCTGTGCATGACAGGCACACAGAGAGCATCTTCGCCACAAACGCCACGCACGGTGCACGGGTCAACGCAGTGCAAGCTGAGACATGCCTTGTCCACGGAGCAATCCTTGTCGCTCGTACATTCGATACCTAGGAAAATTGGAAAGAAGAAAGCAGAGTCGAGAGAGCTGTACCTTCAGCCGCGAAGAGGAAACTTTCTCACGAGACAGTGCATGCTTTTTGAAACTGATAGTTTTGTCACCAGAAATATATAACGGTATGTATATTATAAAAAAGCGATATGTACATGAAGCCGAACAAAATGTTACTGACTGAAATCAAGCACGAATGGTGAGAATGCTTCCACTAATATCGACATAAATGTGACATTTTGTTTTAATTGTACATTTGTACAACACTAAATTAGTTATTTTACATATTTTACAAAAATTAGGAGTCATATCACAAATGCAAGTAAATCTGCGACAACATATTGTATGTGTGCTATTGTATTACTGCAAAAGTTGGCTTTCCTTTCATTAGAAAATCAAGGGTTCAAAGCAATTAAACCTTTTATATTGGACTCTTTCTCGGTCTCGCTATAACCTTAATATTGCCAAAACTTGTGCATGTAGAAAACAAAAAATCAACTAAGGTCTGTACACGTCATATAAGTAATAAAGAAATCAAGTAATATTTAACAATAAAAAGAAAATTATAAACAATTAAAATTTCACGTAAATTGTATCGTGCATTTTTACAAGTGATGTGCAAGATAATAAATATAAACTCACTGGTGTGACACTCGATGTCGGCTTGTCCTTCCGTTCCAGGAACACATCTACAAACGAATTCTGCCCCTTCCCTTAAACACTCGCCGTTAATACCACAGCCAGTGGTTCGACAATCAACAATGCTGCGCTCTTGACTACCTGCATTAAATATGTCATTTAAGTCATGTTTACTTATGATTTACTATTCAAAACTTGTTAAAATAATACATACATTCAATGTTTGGGTCCCCATTTGGATAGTTACGAGGACAATAGCATTGTGTTTCGCGATTTTGTCCAATTCTACACTGAGCATTAGTTCCGCAGACTTTGGAAGCACACGGTAACATAGTGCCACAGAAACATTGAAGCTGTGGATTACCCGCGCAGCCGGAAGGACAGGTACACTCGTAGCTTCCGTTGTCCATATCGCGGCAGCGAGCGTTGACTCCGCAAGGGTTACGAGAACAAGTTCCTCCAGTTGGCCTTGCACATTCTAGTTTGGGATTGCCAATAAAGTTTGGAGGACAAGAACATTGTGGACTCCTGTTTAAAGATCTACATATTGCATTTGTTCCGCAGGCGTTTATGCACACATTTTTACATTTTCCCTCAGGATTGCATTCCTCGTCCAAAGCGCAGTCATCATCGTTGGAACACTCAAAAACTTTACACTCCTTGATTGGGTCACCAGAAAATCCACTAGGACAACTACAGATTGGACGATGTCTAGTCGACGAACATAAAGCATTCTTACCGCATGAGTTTTCACGACAAACGGGAACACATTGTTTAGATGAACATACCATGTCTTCCCCGCAATCTCTGTTACTATTACAACCAGGGAGACACGCTCCTTGAGAACATATTTGTCTTTGTGGACACTTCTGGCGCAATGAGCATACGGCTCTACATCCACCGTTGTAGCATTTTTCATCGCAATTACAATCGGAATTGTTATCACAGAGGGAAATGCAATAGCCACTGTCATCACAGGGACAAAATCCGTCACATTGATGTTGTTTTCTTTTGCATTCTACCAATGGATTGCCTGTATAATTGCTTGAACAGCTGCATTGGGGTCTGTGATTTATAACTTTACATTCAGCACAAGTGCCACAACTGTTACCTTCTTTACAAGGATCTGAAAATAGAAGGTTTTTACATTTTGACACTATAATCTTTAACATAAAAAGAGTATTATTTAATAATGCTCTTCATTTTCACATACCTTTACATTGGCCATTTAAACAAGATTGGTTATCACTACAAGAATTGTCGTGACGACATCCTTGTTTGCAAATTCTATTTTCGCAAATGTGGCCGTCATTGCACACGTTATCACTGTTACAAACAACCCTGCATATTCCACGGATACATTTTTCATTAGACATACAAACGGTATCGCTACAAAATAATAAATATTATAGAATCAAATTAAACAAAAGAAAATGAGCTACGCTATTTGAATAAAACCCTAAATAGTTACCTTCTACATGATGGATAACAAACATTGCCATAGCAACTAAATCCATCACCACAGTTTTTGTCTACATCACACGGTAGAGATATCCTACGGCATGCAGTTTTCGGATCTCCAGCCAAAGCGCTTGGGCAAGTGCAAGTCGGACGGTGGTCTTTACTTAAACACAACGCATTAGCGCCACATGTTGCTGATTCGGTGCATGGATCCTTACACTGTCCGGATATACACGCTTTATTACTCGAGCATTGGGAGTCAGATTTACATCCCGTTATACAAAATCGACCATCACATATTTCTTCGTTGGAGCAATGGTCATCAGAAGTACAAGCGAATCGGCATACACCCAAATCACATCGTTCTCCTTGGAGACAATCTGTACCGTCAGGTGTGCAAGCTGGCCTGCATCGGTCATCTTCACATCTCCAGCCCGAAGCACAGTCAGAGTGCATTTTACAAGTGGGTGAAGGTGCACGAACACACCCAACGTTAGGTGTTGGATTTGGTATCAAGTTATCTTGACAGGAGCAAACCGCTCTGCGATCTACCGCCGTACAACGTGTGTTGGGGCCACATGGATTAATGTCATTAGCGCAAGGGTTTTGGCAATAATTATTTCTGCAAAATTCATCTGGTCCACAGTCTTCGTCCTGCCTGCATCCATAATGGCAGCTATTAGCCAGACATATATGTCCAAGGAAACAGTCGTTATCTACACGGCACGTAACTGTATAACAAATTTAATAGAACATATAAAATGCAAGTTTTTTAAATAGTACATCGGACAATGGAGTGGGTGGGTTCCTATATGGTAAGGTAATACCATCGGCCGTGGACAACCGCGTCACAATCCGTGCTTTGATTGTGTTGTTATGCCGCTTAAGCAGTATAATTTCAACGGCCTCCGATATCATTACTTACTCAGCGACACACAGTACAAGTACCGTTTTTCGCTTATCATTCGTTGAGTCCATGCTATAACTTTGAATAAGCCAGCCCAATTAATGCGTCAGCATATACTTCCGCATGGCTCTCCCATGGACGCGACAGAGTTACGACACTTGTCCGGCCACTGTCAAGCCTTTCCAAAGACCGAATAAATTATAAATGAAATTGTACACTTTCTACTCAAAGTTTTATATATATATTGCTCCAATGTTAAACTTACGTAAACAAATTCCATTAGAACATCTTTCATTTAATGCACATTCCTCGTCAGCATTACACTTAGGTACACACATTGATTCTTGACAAACATGCCCTTCTTCACATTCCCCAGAACCACCACATAATCTCGGAACTGTAAAGAAAATTTAATATCAGCAAGTATCAATATATCAATAGAAAACTCTGCTAATTGATCAGTGAACCATTTTCAAGATGAGTAAGTACTAATTCGAGCATAAAATTAGACGTTAAGATTAATTTTAAGTTACCGACTTACTTCTCACGCATTCGACATCTTGATTTCCGGTAAATCTATATGGGCAGCTACATTGGACAATGTGATCGTCGGTTCTACACATAGCATTTAATCCACAAGTCTTTTCGAGTTTACAAGGATCTAAACACTGCCCGTTAATGCATTTTTCGGATAACTTACACTCTTCATCGAGTAGACACAAAGCTGAAATAACAGAAAATTGATTTTAAAAAATTCTCTTTATTTTTACTTTATTTTTTTATAAAATTTAACCGTTGAAATTTGTCCAACCCCACCTTGACAAACTTTGTCTTTGCAAAATTGATTTTTTGAACAATCCTCTTTCGTACTGCAAGAGATTTCTTGAGGACGGCAGCCTTTTTCGCTTGAAGGGTTACCAGTGAATCCGGATTTACATTTGCACTGGCCAGAATGTCTAGCAGCAAGACATTCTGTATTAGGACCGCATTTCACATTTTCACAAGCATCTGTTAATAAAGTGTAATTAATTAATACTGTGGAAGTAGCACATAAACTAGAAAATTAATAATAATTATTAATTAATTAAATTATGAATACTATAATTTCAAATACCTATGCATTTTCTTATTCCATCAATAACAGTACACCGTGCAACAGAGGGACAATCTCGATTGAATCTACACTCGAAGCCTTTCTGACAGCCTTTTTCGTAGGGATCGCCCACCATGCCTTGTGGACAAACGCATTGAGCTCCATTTCTTGTATTGTTACATTGTGCTCCATCACCACACGGATTGGATTCACAATAATCGATTTGTCTGCAGGCCTTAGATGGATCACCAGTATAACCAGGTTGACAGGAACATATGGCTTGATGTTTTTCTGATGAGCAAATTGTATTCTGGCCACATCTTTTTCGAGCCAAACAGGTAACTTTACATATGTTTTGATCGCAAAACTTGTCTTCTGAACAATCGTTATCACCATTACATTCAATCTTTTTACAACCTTGAACAGGATCACCGAAATAGCCTTGTTTGCAATAACAAGATGCCTTATGGGAAGTAGCGGTACATAATGCATTTCTTCCACAAAACTGGTTTTTACAAAGTTTGATACATTGAGGGATGCCATTCTTGTCTTCAGAACACTGTTCGTCATCAGAGCAATCATCGTCAGTGGTACATTTGATTTCTTTCACACAAATTTTGTCCGAACAATAGGAGGAGTCAGGACAGGTGTTGTTTGATGTGCACATTATTCTACAATTGCCTTTAATACAGATCTGATCATGGAGGCAATCCCTTGAATTTTTGCACACTCCTAAAATATAATTAACAAAATCCGATATCAAAATATTATATATATTATTAAAAGCCCCTAAAATTTATGAGAGTTTAGGAAAGCCATCATTCTGCATTTTTTATTTTTATCTAATATATTTGTACAAAAGCGCTTAATAAACTACATGTTATAATTAAATACAAGAAATTAGCTCGTATTTAAATATTAAGTATTCCATGTGTCATTTTATTTCTAATAATTTTTAAAGCAAATATGAATATTATATAAAAGTAACTTACCAAGGCATAAATTATCAATACATTTGGTCCCAGACGAACATCTACTATCATCATTACAATACTGAACTGGAACACATCCTAAAACAGGATCGCCAGTAAATCCAGAAGCGCAGAAACAGTGACCAATGTGATTTCTTGACAAACAGTTGGCATTTCTACCGCAAGCTCTTGGTATACTACAGGAATCTTTACATTTATTGTTTACGCAGGCTTCTTCTAAGGAACAGTCAGAATCTTTTATGCATTCAAATTTAATACACCCTGATTTTGGATCACCATGGCTGCCTGCTTGACATTCGCATGTCGGCTCGTGCTTTAGTACATAACAATCAGTGTTTCTCCCACATGGAGAAGTTTCACAGGGATTGATGCATTGATTACTTTGACATTTCGTTATTTCAGGACAATCCTCATTAGTAAAGCAGTCTCCGGGTTTTTTGCAGTGATTCGTGTTTATATCAAGTACAGTTCCGTTCACACACGTGCAAACGTACGACCCGGGTATATTTTCACATATTGCATTCAATGGGCATGGTTGCGATAGACACTCGTTTGCATCTTCGCATTTGTAATTAATCAATTCGAAGCCAGGTGGACACGTACAAACAGCTTTATGATTTATTCTTTTGCAACTGCCACCTTGACACATTGTATTATCACATTGGTCTGCAACAAAAACAAATATTTTTTACCATTATTAAATGCCTATTAAAAAAACTATAACTATTTTAATTCCAACGTTAAGTATATAAAATAAGGCAACCAAAATATTTTTAATTAAAAAAAAAGTTATACCTGAACATTTGTTAGTTTCCAATTGGCAGAATTTATCATTTGTACATTCAGAGTCATCCACACATTCAACTCTAAAGCATCCAAGTTTTTTATCAAATGGATTGCCTAGGTGGCCATTTTTACAAACACATGTCACTTTATGCCTATTGGCTGTGCACAGCGCGTTTGTTCCACAAGGATTATTCGTTTCGCAGGGATTTGTACAGTTGCCATGCAAACAGACAAGTGAATCTTCACACTGGCTATCACGTCTACATTGATTAGGCAATAAGCATCCAGATTTGTAAGGGTCTCCTATTGCCCCGGAAGGACATATACATTTGAACGAACCGATGTCATCTAGACACTGTGCTGAAGGGTGACAAGGATTATTTATACATTCGTTTATGTTTATACACTCATCCTGTGACATTTTAAAGCCTGGTAGACATTGGCATTTTTCTTCCTTACACATTTGATTGTTTACACAATCGGAATTTGCTTTACAACCAATTATACAGACTCCAGAGTTGCAGTGTTCACCGTGTAGGCAGTTGCTACTAGTATGGCATACCTTATGGCATTTATTATCGAAACATGTTTCCCCTATGGCACAATCGGAGTTAGCTTGGCAAGGCACTTGACATAAATATCCGATACACATATGATCCGGTGGGCAGTCTGAAGTTTTAGAACATACATTAGATTTTCGAACACAACCCTGTTGTGCGGTAGGGGTCCCTTCAAAACCAATCGGGCATTCACATGTAGTAGCATGTTGTACTCTTGAACAAATTGCATTAGGTCCACATATTCTAGAACCTATACAAGGGTCGATACATTGATTGTTAACACACGCTTCTTCGCTAATACAATCATTGTTGGTGCGACAGCCAATTAAACACTGCCCGCCTATGCATGCCTCTCCAATACTACACTGTGAATGCTTAGTACATTCTTTTGTACATAAATTTTTGATGCAATACTCGTCGTGTTCACATTGGCTTGAGTTTTTACACGCTCTAAAACATTGGTCATTATGACAAATATCACCGTCGCAGTCTAAGTCGTCAGCACATTTTATTAATTTCTTTTTACATGCATTAATCCCTTGTATGAGTTCATAGTCTTCAGGACATGAACAGACTGCTTTACCGTCTTCCACTTTACACAATGAATTTATGCCGCAAGCACTCTGGCATGGGTTTATGCATCGCCCATTAAAGCAAACGGTGTCGGTTGGGCAAGCGTTATTATTTTCAGAGCATAAGTTTTGTTCTTTGCAGCCAGTTTCTTTCGGATCACCCACAAATCCTTCTGGACATTTGCAAATAAAAGTTGATCCTGATGGTTCACAAATGGCTGACTTATGACAAGGGTTAAATTTACATACATCAACCTTTCTGCACCCAATTTCTGGTAGAGGATCTGCTTGGTATCCAGATGGACAACGACAGGTGTATTTGTGGTTCTCTGCGATACAAACAGCACCTTCACCACAAGAATTCTCATCACATACATCAATGCACGTATGTGTCATGCGATTGCAGAGCTGATGCGGCAAGCAGTCTAAATTATAAACACACGGTACTAATTTGCAGCCGTCCGTTGTGTCGTTAGGATCACCCGTGTAAGGCCCTGCTGGGCATTGGCACCGAGCGACGTGATTATTAGTCACACAAATAGCATTAGGTCCACAAATTAATTGCTGACAAGCTGGAACGCACGTTTTAATAGCATTAATCACCTTACAAATTTCACTCTCTCTACATTGCGCATCATTAAAACACTGGTTTTTGTTAATCGGTATACACCCATTTCTATCGTTAGGATTGCCTTCATAACCTTTGGAGCATAGACATTGGCTTTTATGATCTTTTGTTATACATTTAGAATTTTGTGGGCATGTGAATGTTGCGCATATGTCCGAACATTTTTTAACGCCTAAAACATCTTTTTGGCACGCTTTATCGTCATCGCAATCATAATCATTATTACAATTTGATGTTGTAGGTTGTTCACAAATAGAGTTCAAAGGATTCCATATATAGCCTTCTTTACAGTCGCATCGAGCACTATTGTCCATTACTTTACATACTTCATTTGGACTACATATAATGGTAGAACATAAATCAAGACATCTTTTGGTTGAGCCATCTACTGATACACAAATTTGTAGTTCAGCGCAGTCACTGTCAACGTTACATTCAACTTCATTAGGCTCAGGTTGTTCCAACTGGCATCCAGTTTTGATGTCATTAGGTTTACCAACATACCCTTCGGCACATATACAATGTGCATGGTGATTTGAACTTACGCATATTGAATTAGGGCCACATTGGCGTTTACTGCAAGCATCTAGACATCTTCTGGTATCTTGAGCTAATTGTAAACATATTTCCGAGTCCTTACAGTCTCCATCAGTCATACATGTTTTGTCAATACTGCAACCTTGCTCGAAGTTGGTAGGATTACCCAAGTATCCTGGAAGACATTCGCATTTTCCTTCTGCGCATATAGTGTTTGGTCCACATCGCATCGTTCGACATGCATCAACACACCTAGCTTTTGCGCAATAATAGCCGTCTGGGCACGTGCTGTTTTGAGAACAAGTACAAGCTGGACCGTCCACACATTTAGATATAGATACTTGCGTGCACAATTCGTAAGGATTTCCTATATAACGACTTTTGCAAATGCAACTGTAGCTGCCAGGTGTGTTGATACAAATTGCATTTTCGCCGCACGGCCGAGAGCCACATTCGTCAACGTCAATACATTGTAAATTTGGATTACCGATGTATCCTGGTGGACACAAACATTCAACGTGAGATCTCGTTTGTTGACAAACTGCATTCAACCCACATGAAGTTTTAGCACAAGTTATGTCTTTTCGAGGTAAACAGTTTCTATAGGGATTACCCGTATAACCTTTATTACACTTGCAAATGTTGGTTTGCCCATAGACACAATGGGCATTCTGGGAACATTCAGGTGCACAACTTGGAGGAGCAATCGCTGTAAGAAAAATTATCTAGTGTAGTAGTTTTAAATAAAATGAACTTGAAGTGAAAATAAATATATAAATCAAAATATTCTTTTTTAATAGGATCATGCCAGAAAAGATGTTCGTATAAAAGTAAACAAAGTTTTAACTCAAAATTGAGACTTACGAGGCATACACAGTAGATCAGGGTTCCCAACAAAAAAGGCGTTACAGATACAGCGGCCGGTTCCTTCATCACAGCTAGCACCGATACCGCACACGACGTCTTCACAGCGTTGGCGACATCTGCCGGCTACACACGACATCGGTTCCTCACACGGAATGCCGGCACCGCACAGATCACGTTTGCATATACCACCAGGGAAAGGATTTCCCACAGTGCCTTCAGGACATACGCATGTTGGACCAACTTTGGAAATAATGCAATGCGCGCCGGTTGCGCACAAATATGTATCACAGCCTAAAAATAAAAAATCTCTATATTACACTTTCTTTTAATTGATAATAAATATAACATTTTAAATAACATAAATGAAAATGTTCACACTGCAATTCACTTCTGGAAGAAATTGAAATTGAAACATAATTTCACTTTCTCCGAGAAAGTGAAATTGAGATTTTATTTAATATAATGACGTAAAACCTTTTTTAAATATTCTAAGAAAGATAATAGACGCAGCTAAGATGAAAAATAAGAATTATAGAATGTATTCATTTTGGTTGTAACTTGCTATTCATATTACCTGAAACACATTTTCCGCTTTCTGGTTTCGTGTAGCCGGGATTACAGCGACACCAGGCAGCATGGTTTTCAACCTCACAAAAAGCATTTGGACCACATGATACACTTAGACAGGGCGAACCACAAGTCCGGTTAAGGCAAGCCAAATTATTAGGGCATTGATTATCTTTGCTGCATAATAATTTTTGAGATGGTATTTCTTCAACAGTACCTGAAATAAACACGAACTTCCATTGTATACATTTTATTTTTAGGTAAAAAAATAAATATTGCAATAAATAATACTTACATCCAGATTTGTATGGATCACCAACCATATTTTGTGGGCAAATACATTTGTAACCACCTTGTTCATCGTTACAAATTGCACCGTAGGCGCAGGGGGCGCTCTGGCATTCGTTTCTGTTTGTGCAACCTATATAGGGATCGCCTTCGTATCCAGACATACACATGCATCTCGGTGGATCGCTAGGTGTGCATTTCGCATTAATTCCGCAAGTAAATCTTTCACATGGACTTTTGCATTTCTGTCCATCTGTTATGTCTAAATAAAATGGCGGCGGACAAACGCAATTTCCAGGTTGAACACACTTTTCGTTAGCAAAACAATCGCTATCACTTATACAGCGCTTTTGATTCAAGCTGCAATGTCCTGAAATTGAATCTTTTCCGTATCCAGTTGGACATTTACATAAATAGGATCCTACAGTGTTAACACATTCGGCACCAAAACCACACGCAGGCTGTTCCAAACTGCATTCATTTATATCTTTACAAGCTCCATCGATAGTTTGTGAGTACCCAACTGGACAGGCACAGTAGCTAACATTTTCAGATATTATAATGCATTCGGCTCCTTCTCCGCACTTATTTCCTTTAGAACAACCGGACAATACACAACTACCGTCAACAATTTTGTACGGCGGTTGACATTGGCACGAAATATCAGTACATACTTCACATAAATTGTACGGGTTTCCGCTATATTCAGGTGGGCACTTGCACTCATAGCTTCCGGGTAAATTTTTGCATAAAGCATTCAAACCACAAGGAGGGCGGCCATATTGGGTGCATTCGTTAATATCTTCACATAAGCCAGTGTCTACATTGCGAGAAAAGCCCTGGCCACAAATGCACACGTTCTCTTTATCGTGTAGTACACATTGCTCACCTTGTGGGCATGGACTTGAACTACTGCAGGCGTGAGGTGTCTTTCCAATGAAACAGCCTTCAGTATAAGGGTCTCCTTTAAATTGTCTAGGACATTCGCATTGAAACTGACCGGGTAAATTTTTGCATACGGCCCCCGGTGCACACGGATTACCTTCACATTCATTTATATCTTGACAACCGCTTGGTGATGTTGGTTCACCAGTAAAGCCATTTCGACACGTACATTGGGCTGTTTGTTCATTCAAGAGACACTCAGAATTACTACCACAGTGTAACGCTTCACAAGGATCTGTAAAGTTATTATTAAATTAAGTATTTTAAACCATTACCTTTATTCTAATAATATATAGTTCTTTGAATAGTATATTCAAAGAGACACTTACGACGACATTCGTTTCCCATATTTGGTTCTGGGCAAACACACTTTGAATTTCCATCGCAAATAGCGTTACCGGGACATTCGTCATTTTTCTTGCATGTTAAAATTTCGGCACATTTCACGCGTGGGTCGGGGTCAGGGACCGTTCCATCGGGACAGTTACATGTATACGAACCCTTTTGATTGATACATTCTGCACCTACACCACAGGTGTTCTCTATTTCACATTCATCGACATCAAAGCAATTTTTATAGGGATCTCCAGTAAAACCATCAGAGCATTGGCAGATATAACTTCCAAGGGTGTTAAAACAAAGTGCGTTTGCAGCACAATGAGATGTTATTCCGTGTGTAATATCACACTCGTCAATGTCAACACATCCAGCCGATATATCGTCAGGGTTGAAATTCCACCCTTCATCGCAAATACAATAAGCGAACGCTCCGTCGGGCTTACAGTAAGAATGTTCGCCGCACTTAACGTCTTCGCAAGGCGCACGACATTTGACTCTAGGTGGTGAACCTATGTACCCCGTAGCACACTCGCAAGTGTAACTTCCGATAGCATTAATACAAGCTGAATTTTCTCCACATAGAGAGGTATTAGTACATTCATCGATATCGACGCAAACTGATCCCTTCGGCTGAAACCCAACCTTACAAAAGCATTGCCCCTCCAAACATTCGCCATTGTTTGTACAATCAAAATTAGATTTACATAAAGTATTTACATCCACCTGAAATTGAAGATTGTTTGATGAACAATAATTAAATACAAAAGTTGTATATATTTATTATAATTACTAGAATATATTATATTTTATACCTGTTCACAAGCAATTTGTGCATCTGGCTGACCCCTATACCCCTGGGGACAAATACAGTTGTACCCTGGTGAAGCATTGTCACATATGGCATGAAGTCCACATGGATGTTCCAACGCTTCGCACTCATCCACATCTTTGCAGCCATGTGGTGCATGCGCATCTCCCGTGTAGTCAGGCAAACAATTGCATACGAAACCCCCTACCGTGTTTGAACAAACGGCATTTTCACCACATACCGCTTTGCTACTTTTACACTCATCTATGTCTGGATCAACAAACAACTCACATCTTAATACAACATTCATTTTAATCTTCAAATAAATGTATATACGTACGAAGAAGACCTGACGACAGCCACTACGAAGAAGAAAATGCAGAAGTATAGATACTGATGATAGAAACGATGAGAAATGCAAATCAACACAAGAATTATATTACATTCATCGAATTAAAATTATGATGACATCATACGGCATACCGCTGCCATGAGTTCTGAAACATACAATTTGAAAAGCCCAGAGTCGAACGCGAGTTAAAGTTATTCCAGTTAGTAGAAGCGTGAATCCGTCGCGCGTTATGTTCTGCGACGGTCAGCGTTGATTCACACGCCGTTAATTTATTATTAAGCATTCAACAGACGAAAAACGAGATATGAGTATTGAAGCTTGGCCTGTATTTACCATCGCATCGGACATTTGGGTCGCCCTCGAAACCTGGCGGGCAGACACATCGATAGTTTCCGGGAAGGTTTTCGCAAAGCGCGCCACGGCCGCAAGAAGTTCTAGAGCATTGGTCGGTAGGAGTGCAGGCAACCCTCGGATCTCCCTCGTGTCCGGGCTGGCAGCTGCACTCGTATCCACCCACGAGATTCCGGCACACGGCACCAACCCCGCAAGCATCCGTGTTCGCGCATTCATCAACATCCACACACTGCAATCAAGGATTCATAGATCACTCTTCTCGTACAAATCACTTATTCTATCAATTGCAAATTATATATTTGTTTAAACATTAAGTATTTTATCATTTTTTTATAATAATATAAACATAGACTAGATATTTAAGAGCAAAGTATCCAAACAAAAGTTACTCGTACACTTATTGTGACCGTATGTCAGTGTTTAAAACATGTCTTACATTACATTGAAAGTCAAATAAGGAAGTTTAAAATATTAACTCACTCCATCAAATGGATTTCCCGTGTAACCAGCTTGACATGAGCACGTATAATTTCCGGGATAGTTTTGGCAAATTGCGTTCGAACCGCATGCACCAGGTCTTCGACATTCGTTTATATCTAAGGAGCAAAAAAATAACTAAATTTTTCAAAGGATTTCGCATGATTTGCACGTTTTAATACATTTTTAACATTTGAATTGCTGACGCGCCCGGTTGCATTCATGGAAATAAGGAAGTTACGAGTTAGGAATACAAAGTTAATTACTAGGAAGCTATATGCTATTAACTTAATAGAAACACAATTAATCTATTAAAAAAAACATATATTTCACGACACGGGACAGAAAACAGGAATATAACATTTTGCTCTGTTTTACTGTTAATCTATCTTGAAATTCAAAAATTTTAACTCATATTTATATTATATTACCTCGACATTGTTCTTCACCATCGCCTTCAAACCCACGATTACATTTGCATATGAAATGAGCTGGTAGATTGCAACATTCTGCATTCTCGACACATCTCGCCGCTACTGCTGGATCTTCACATTCGTTGATATCTGCAGAAGACATAATAATTAAGATGACTTAACGCTAGCTAATTGTTTAAATTTTTATCATGATTCAAACCCCACTTTATGGATATACAAATGTAGGTGGTGACGTTAAGACTTACAGTGGACATATGCAGACCACTGGTTTGGCTAGTTTAATAGAGATTCGGCGCCGGGACCCACTCAATCGATTCTCATAAGATGCCTGAGGGTAATTAAAAGGAAATCTTAAAATACCTTTGCACGAAAAGCCATCGCCAACATATCCAGGAAAACATGAACACTGAAAGCTCCCGACTGTATTAGTGCAGTGTGCAAACACATCGCACGGCCGGTCCTTACATTCGTTGATATCTGCAATTTACAAGTTGATTAATTTAAAAAAAAATAACGAATATATTGGATGTAGAACTTTAAAAAGTGTAATAAAAACAAAGGCAACTCTTCCCTGAATCAAAAGAGGTAATTTTATTGTTTAATTATATCAAATAAATATAAATCTTTAGTTTTAGACTTTTCTTATTTGTTTGTTTTCTTAGTAACGAAAAGTTGTTACCTTGTTCCTGACAATTGCAGCCTCCAAAGCCATCATTACAATAGCAAACGCCGTTGAGGCAAGCACCGTTTATGCATTGTGCGCCATCTTCTTTGGTACAATCATCTTTAAAATCGTAAAAATGTTGTAATTATATTCTCTAAAGAACGTGCAGAGACTCGCTCAAAA
>JAAAKR030000032.1:1175406-1192105 GCA_010014985.3 Delias pasithoe
ATGTAACAGAATATTTTGAATAATTTAAAATAAGTTACCCTGCAATGACATACCTTTGGTAAGAGCTACTGCACCAAAAAAGTTAATTTTCATAATCTTTTCATAAACATCCATATTTGTATTTATTACACAGTCTCGATGTGAAATACCACCATTATTTATCAAGATGTCTACCTTGCCATAAGTATTTTGAACATTTTGGATGCACAATTGGCACTGATCTTTATCACCCAAATCTAACTCAATTACTACCGGCTCAACCACAGGTGTTTCCTAAAAGCAAATATGTTTCATTTTTTTTTATTCTATAAAATTTACAACATCTACTATATTAAGACAGATGAATGTTTTTGTGCTTCAAGTAAAATATATAATTTACCATTGTTTTGGACAATAGGTCCTGTTTGACTCTTTCCAATTCAGCCTTTCTCCTAGATGCCAAAATCACTTTACATCCATATTCATAAAAAGCATGGGCTAAAGCTTCCCCAATACCAGAACTAGCTCCAGTAATTATAACAACCTGCAAGTATTAAACAATTCAATTACATATTTTAAAATAAGGCATGGTCTTTATCCGAAATCAATCACTTAACAAATTTTTACCTTGTTGATTCTAAACAACTTAGTAAATTAAGTCAAATGAGACAATTATTTACTTTAACCTTCTTCTTTGACCTCTGTGACCAGCATTCGCAATTTTGCCACTGTCAGTATAATGATTTTACATAAATAACAACAAAAAATATCTTAACTTTAAGAGGGTACCTTTTTTTTCAATACATTTCTTCTTTTACGTTCCATATATTTACTATAACATTGCATCATCCCGAACACAACGCCTAACGATATGCCAGTGTATTTTATAAACCAAGAGAGTCCTTCAATCTTCATTGTAATAATATATGATTAAAATTCAAATAATGCATATAATTATTAGGCGTGAGTGTCTTTTAGCGTCATTAGTTACAGTAACTAGTGTCTCGATGTGTAACTGGATAACTAGCCACAAGTACAATCGAAAATAGTTTTTTTTGTTAGTTGCGTTTTGCGAGTTGGTATAGCTTGTAGCTGTAACTGTAACATGTTTCGTTTCTTTCGCATCATCAGTACCGACTGCCAGAGCAAGAGAAAGGTTTAGATCGAAAATGCCCGAGGCACATTGAAACGGTTTCTTCTAACATAACATGTATCATTTATTTCGCATCGCGCCTAACGATGGCTCGAGCGAGAGATGGCACATCGTAAGTTTTCGAATAAGCGAAAGTGGGTGACACTGATATAACCGAACGCGCACGTGTCGTGGTATATACCAGAAACAAAACAGTACAAAAGTTGTGTGGCATATGTTTAATTTTCATACGTATTACTATGCAAGTAAATAACAAATTTGATCCATGTTGGTAAATCATTTCTAATAAAACAATATCTAATCTAAACAATTAACAGGCAGTACTTAGGATTGCCAACTTTTTGCAAAAAAAACGTATAAAAAGCTTTGGATAAAAAAAATTAAGTTATTAAGAAGAAGAAAAGTATTTTTCAAATTTTATTTTTTTATTGCTTTCAAATCGTATTTTTGTGTGCTTTTAGCACCTGAGTGGCAACTTCAGTCCCATGCGAGAGGATATTCAGGAAGACGGGATTCACAATTATTAACCGCCGCACACAATTGAAGAGTCACAAAGTTGCCCAATTGATATATTTAAATTAAACCTAGACCCAAAAAGAATTTTGTGTAATTATCCAAACAGTGAAAAAGAATAACTTATATACTTTTTAAAAAGTGCAAAAACAAATGACAATGAAATGTAGCTTACCAAGAATCCTGATTCCTAATTATTAATTAAACATTTACTAATTTTAGGTTTACACGTCCCGACGACTAAGCACTGTTGCATAATTTATTGATATTATTCATAACCATAGGCTTATGGATTGTTATGTATTAATTATTGTTATGAATTGTATTTTTTTTTTACTTAAATTGAATTAATTTTAGAGCATTTTGTTGTTTTTGAGGCCCTGCTTTATACTTAGATAACGTTAAAAAGTATAAATAAGCTTGTAAATATATCGTGTAAAAAAAGTTGTAAATAACAGTTTATACAATTAAATTAACTTATAAGTACGCCTGCATTAATAAATTAATTAAAGTTTTAAGTTTCATAGTAAATACTAGTCAAAAATTCATTTAAATATTTAATTCAGTCGACCCTAAGCTTGACTAAAGTATGAATATAATAATAATATGTAAGTAAATTTATTGATGTATATCTACCTAAAAACACAAGAGAATAACATAATTTATTTAGTTTCGTGTAGCGGAATGGAGATATACCTACAAAAATACTAATTTCGAAACTGGTTACGCCGCAATAGCTAGTCACAACACTGGTGACGCCGAACAAGTAACTAGTTTCGTTACGTTTCTCCGAAACGTTGTATCGTCCCATGTCTAATAATATTACTTGCAGTGTATCTTACATTAATTAATAGACAGTAAAATTATAGGTCAATCTTCTATTATCTATTATTTATCATAAAAAAGTACACTACACTGATCACAGATTAGATAGTCATCAAACCACAGCGCAATAAGAAATCACAAAGGCCAAAAAAAAAATCTAAATAATAGAATTACTCTGGCTGAAAATGTTACACAAAATTTTATTCTCACATGATCCTCGTTAGATACTTCTTCTTATTTTATTCCACATCATTTACATATCAGAATACCTTGTTTTAATAATTATTTATATTCGTAATTTTAACAGAACTTATGTTTAGTTCTGTATCTTCTTCATGTCCATAGTTACCATACATCACTGAAAATAGCGATATTCTTTAGATGCAACTTGTTGACCTTCTTGGAGTACGTTCAGATAACCTGCGCTCAGCGCGCATTAAAGGCATGGTAGATTTTTGTATTTTCACATTTCACATGACATTCGTTTATCAGGCGATCAAATCTCATTGCCGCGACCGCCATTGTTTAGTATTCAGTAGAGTTCTAACATTTATCGAAGAAAGACATATAAACAATTGAAAATTAGAAATATATATATACATTCACATATCAACGCATTCTTTTCTTCGCTGTAATTTCCTTCATAGAATACGAGGATGAGTTCTTCCCAAGCCTCTCTCTATATTTGCTATCTACGTAGTATCGTCTATCGTAGGACGACTCTTTCTTTCATCTATAAATAATTACAAATTAAAACCTTCAGTTACCATTTCAGATTATTTATTGACGGATGTATGCAAGCAAAACAAAGTGTATCAAGTTCTTGCCAATTGAATATACTTTTTCATTTCTTCATTATACAGTGCCTCTCATTTACGATACAACAGTATACAAACGGTATACTTTATTCATACTGTTTGTACATTTTAAACATACAAGTCTACTGCTGCCCATACATTGCATCACTATTATTTTTAATCTGTTCTGAACTTTCTGATTATATGAAAATAAAAGAAATGGCAACTCCGTTCTCTAGATTTTCATGAGATAATTTATCTAAATGTTAGGATTAATGCTTAGTTTGTCCTGGATATAAATAATTACCAATATGTTACAGTGAGTATAATGGCATTTGAATAAAACGAAACAATTTTATCGAAAAAAGTTTAAGATTTTGACTTTTTAATGGGAGTGTCATCCAGATGCGCTGACCTTCGTTTTGATGCACAACGCACAACAAAGCATCAAATTGACGGCTGCCCTATTTTCACAACAATCTTTGGATTTATCCAAACTATATCACGACATGTATTTTTTGTGGTTCAATACGTTACAGACATAACGGTGCAATTGTGACAAATGTATGTGAAGTTAATACGATAATGGAAACTGCGACTACGCAAACAACTTCCAATAGTGTGTGTAACATTACCAGAGAAAACGCTTTCTTTTTGACTTTTAGGATTACAGTAATCAACTATACAAAATAAAATAAAAATATTCCTCAAGATGAACGAGAGGGATATTCCAAGTGTCCCTATTACGACTTTAGCAGGTGTAGCCAGTTTAACTGACTGTAAGTATATATTCTATTCTAAAACCATTTATTGTTATAATACTTAACGCTTAGTTTAAGTTTTGATAAACACTAACACCAAATAAAATTTTAAATATAATTTCCTTTTTTGACCTCTTTTTATTACTTTCCAACTTAATGATGAATGATTGAAGATATCTTGAATGTCAACAAATTACAATCCAGTGCTATGAAAATATTTATACATAAAAAATGTACATGAACAAAATTAAATAATTTTAGGTTTGGTTAGTACAATAATTGCTATTAGTGATATATAGTGTAGAATTGCATTGATAATATACCAAGGATTAATCAAATAAAGTAGTACCATAAACATTAAAACATATATTATTGTAATGATTATATATGTTAAGAATCACTAATTGCTGATAATCAATTCAATTTAGAAATCTCAATCATTTTGGGGAATACATAATGAGAAGCTAGAGGTTTCTTTTACTAGTGATTCATTTAGGTACAATATAATCAATAAAGAACACATTATCCCCAAAAATTGTTTCAGTGCTGCCAGTGCTTCCTCTACCAACTCCTTTGCCATCAACATTGAACAATAAATCTCAGTTGTTTCATCCAAGAGTTGCAGAAGAAGCTGCCATATTACTTGCTACAAGAGATGATAACTTAGTATCATTGTTGTTGCAATCGCTTATGCAAACTTCAGTTCAGCATATGTAAGATTTTGTTCTTTTTGATTTTTTTAAAAACATTTATTTTATATATAAATATCAAATATAATTAATGACTCAATAATCATAACTATCTATCTTGAAATAAAATTTGTTTCAGTGACTTGAAAGATGAAACCATACCAAATGCTGTAAGCCCTGCTCCACAGCAAACCACCCCAGAGCTATTGAAAGCAATTCTTGGTGTCAATCCCAATATATTTGACCAACAGCAAAGAAATCATTGGGGCAACCATTTAAATACATCAAAATTTAACGGAATGTCACCATCACCAACATTTAATTACACGTCACATAATGCTGTACATTCAAGTCCATCATCACATGGTACTGCAGTCCACTCAGTGCCTATACCTAATCAGCAGTTGCTAGCACCTCCATGTCAGTCTTCACCTCATGTTAATATGGGATCTCCACCCTCACAGGCAAGACCAGGTCAAGTCAATATAACTGCTCAAAACAATATTTCCCCACCTTGGAATAATGCAAATCAGTCAAAGACATACACAAGTCCCATAAATATGCCTAATTCACAAAATGGTGGTTTCTACAATAGCTTGTTACAAGAAAATAGAAATTTTGAAACAAATTTGAAAGATCCACTCTCTGTTTCTCCAAGAAATATACCAGAACAACAACAACATATTATGCAAATTCAGGACAAGGTATTTGAACAAGGTGAATACATATATTTTATATATATTGTTATCTGCTTAAAATAATTAACATTTTCAAGATCCTACTACTTCTTCGTTAAATACATATTATGTGAGATATTTCATAACAAATTTATTGTTTGCTTGGTACTGAATAGATGGAAATGTTATGACGGGACAGTCACCTGCTCAAGCAAGCGTAGCGCCTTCACCATTGCGACAGGAACCTCAAGTGCCTCAGCCCTCTATGGGCACTTTATATGCACAAGATCAGCCCAAAAGTTCTAATAGTGTAAATTCTAGATATCCTGTTGTTAAGATTGGTCGGCTTTCTGTAAGTATAGTAAGCACCTATTAGCAAAGCATTAAAGAAATATATTTTTATTCACAAAAGTAGGGGAATTATTAACAAAATCATGATAATATGAATGTTGAGTAACACAAAAGCATCTTGGTATTATTAGAATAAGATGCACATATATTGTGTCCATTACTCCAATACCAATAATTGGGTGAACTAATTCACTAAAAATCTGGTTTATTATGTCTTTAGCAAAATTTATGACTACACAATTGTGAAAACGGTAAATAATTAAAATATGTAATTGTTTATTGTCATTTTGAATGAATTCATTTATTTAGGAGGGCTTGTTGAAGAAACATGAGTTTACAAGTGAAAGAGTACGGAAAAACAGTACAGTTGAAACAGATTCAGATGATAACACTCCATTAAAGCCTCAGTCAAAACAAAAGCAGACACAAATTTTAGATAAAGAGAGGGAAGCTATTGATATGGCTAGGGAAAAGAATTGGGAAGCAGTTAAGAGAAAGCACGAGGAAGCCAGCAAAAAAGAGGAAGCTGAAACAGCTATTGGTAAGACCTAAACCCTATCTAAATTAAAAGTCTGTAATAACAATTTTGTACCATGAGTCATATCAGTAGAACCCCAATTCATAAACGCGTCGAGGACCAAGTGGTTCCATTTCTGTGTAGTATACAGACATATTTCTAATAATGTTCATTCCAGTGAAATAAATATTCAGGCATGAAATGTATTGCACCAATTGAAGCATCAGATGCCTCATACTTAAGATCATGAAACTTAATTTTATTAATGATTATAATTTCAGTTCGGCCAAAGTTAAGAAAAGTCGAGAAGAGATTAGTGCCTGTCTTAGAGATGTTATCTGTAGATGAACTTATGGAAACTAACACTTATCAGAAATTTAATAAACTCATTGAAACCGTATTCGAAACTATAGACGAGGATGTAATAATAACAGATGAGATGGGTATGCTTTTTGTGAATATTTTATTCATATTAATTTTTTCTTATATCACTACGTCTTATTTTTTCGTTAAACAAATATGTATATATCTTTGCAGAAGGTCCAGATATTCCACAAGAACTGTTATTACCACGGTACCAGCTTCAAGAGCTATGTTCAGAAGCTGCCAAACTAAAAACACTTGGTGCTATGGAAGCTATTCCATCAGATAGGTTGCTTCGTTTACTTACTATATTGGAGAAAAACATAAGGGCCGCCGAAAAGATGTCACTAATCGGCGATCCGGTATGTAGTTTCTAACATTGAGTCTTTATTAATAATTGAAATTTTACAGTTTTTGTACATAGAATGTATCTATATACTTTCTATCCTATCATGCTTTGAGCTAGATATATAATAACTTCACGAGCGATCGAGAGATCGACATTGACGAAATTAGCTACTCTGAAGCGAGCTGGACAAATCTGCCTGTGTTTTCTCATTTATTCGTATTTCTGGGATTGATATGTTGCTCCTCATTTTTTTTTATGGTAAGAAAACATCCCCGCCTGTGGACAATCCCGACACAGTCCGCGCATGTTTGTTTTGCCAGCTTTTTACGCCGCTTAAGCGGCATTTTTTTTAAGCCTGCCGACAATCTCACTCACTCAGCGAAACACAGTAGAAGCACCATTTCAAATCCAACCACCATATCACGCTGGGTGCGTTCTATATTCTGTGAATCCGTGGTATCACATAGGACGAACTGGCCCAATTAATGCGTCAGCATATGCTTCGAAATAGCTCTCCCAAGGGTGAAATTATTCTACTAAATTATTCCCTACATATTCATTTGTTTCAATTTTAGGAGGACAGCGAAGAAATGCGCCAAATATGGTTGGAGTCAGCGTTTGAGAGAGTAATGTGTGCATCCGACGCTTGTCTCACGGCACTCTACGTAATGACTTCCCCAAGTATGCCGAAGCGCATATTCCTAGAAGATGTTATCGATAGAATTATAATGTTCATAAAGTTTCAACTGAATAATACAATATATTGTGTATATGATCCAGTGTACAGTATTCAGTCAACTTCTAAAAAGAAAGGTAAATTTTTATGAAGTTGAATATATCTGATTTTTCTATGACTAGGCTTGCTTTGAATAAACTATAACTATGCCAATAATGACGTTTACATTTTTATAAAAAAATATCGGTTTAGAATATGATATATTCAAATTCAATAGTTTATTTCCATAAAAATACCAGATGTTATTACACAGACATAAATAATAAATACATGGAAAAAAGACACACTGTATGAATTACGTGACTTAAATTATTTGAAGATTACTAAAGAAGAAAATACTATCTCCTTTAGTTGTTAACTTTTACGGAGTTGGAGCAGGTTCCGTCCCCGGCTTTTGTATCTTCTATGTAATCTGATATTTTTTAATAAGCATTGTAACATGATGTGCAATTTGTTTTTACACATTAAAAGGAATTCGGTCAAAATGTTAATTCCCAAAGTCTAAGTTACGTCATTATTTTGATGTATTTAATCGTCGTTAATAACATTTCTCCATAAAACATTTAGATAAATTGAAGGGGTCGACACTAGCTTGTTATATAGGTAAAATAGTCGTAAAACTGTATATTCGTTGATATACAATAGAAAGTATTGCATTAAAAAAATTCGATGACTAAGTAATGAAAAAATCTTTAGAAAATAATTGTTTAAAAGGAAAAATATTCGTAGTGGATGGTCGTAAGCGTCGGGGCGGCGGAGTAAGCCAAGCACACAAGCGCAGCGGCAACTCAACAAAAGCTGTCAGGGAGTTGTACACGCATGCGCACGAGTGCGTCACGCTGCTGGGCGAATTGTTCGGAGGGCACCAGTTGACGGACACAACGGTGTTGCACGCCTCTACTGTTGCTGTCTCGCCGTTCTTTGTTGAGAACATCAGCGAACTCCAACTCTCCGCACTGAAACTTGTCACGACGGTCAGCATATTTGCTTTATTATTTCTTCCAATTTTATAGCATCCCTCATTTCAGAACAAATAATTTGTTTCTTAATATATATATAATTTTATTATTATTGTTCAGATATTCACAAAATACGAACAGCACCGGCGGTTACTACTAGAAGATATATTAGCTTCAATAGCTCGTATTCCGAGCTCGAAACACAACCTACGCTCGTTCCAGCTTAGCTCAGATCAGCACATACAGATGTTAACAGCGCTTGTGTTACAGCTTGTCCAGTCTGTAGTCACACTTCCAGAAACCCTTTGCAAGGATAAGGATAAAGAAATCGAGAGTGACAGCAAAAAGGTAATATAAACGTTATATATTCTTAGTGAATAAATTTATAACACCTATAAACTCAATTCTAAATTTACTTTAAAAAGATTCGTATTAGAGCGTAGGAATTATTGATTAATTTCCACGTTATATATATATATATATATATATACGTATGATCAGGGGCTGACAGTCTTTTTTTTTACAAAAATAGTACAAATAAAAAAGTAAATACAAAAATTGAAAGTCAATAATAATACTTCTAACGCTTCAGCACGTAGATAAGGATCTCCTTATAATATCGAAGTATGAGTCGGCCATCAGCGTTGGCGGTACATTCCTGACGTCGTTCCTGAACAAATGTCGGAGTCGCTCTGAGGAGGTTGATTTCCGGCCTCTATTTGAAAACTTTGTACATGATTTATTAACCACCGTGAATAAACCAGAATGGCCAGCTACGGAACTACTATTGAGCCTCCTGGGGACCATGCTAGTAAGTTACCACTAAGATTTTTATTAACTGTATACTATTTACTACTATTTACTAATTGTTTAAATTTCAAGTTTAAAAATCTGCAATTACTATTCTAAAAACTTATAATTATGAAATGTTCATTCAGGTTAAGTATATGTCAGACAAGTCGATGGAAATGCCAGTCCGTGTGGCCTCTTTAGAATACTTGGGATTAGTTGCGTCAAGGCTTCGGCGCGATAGTGTCCATTCGCGGGCCAAACTATCCACAATGGACGCTGTTGTCCGAGATATTCGTGCCGAGGAAGAAAAGGATGGTAGTCAGGGACACGTAAGTGTAGATCTGCGGCTCAATACCAAATTCTTTATAGTCATTATTGAGTTAGCGCCCGTTGCCTAACTAAACAGAAAAAAACATTCTTGCATCATCCAGTTGGACATTGTACCCTTAGCTAAAAGATTTGTTTTGTCGTCCCATATTTTTTACAGAAAGTAATAAATTTATCTTACCGTAAATTAAGGCACTTAACACGTAAACAGCATATAATAAAGAGCATTTCTTAATTTCGTCTTACATAATTTATCTTTTAGATACCCTCGTCCGGATTAGATGAAGACGAGGAAAGAACCGAGTTCTTACAAAGAGTGCTTCTCGACTATTTAGCAATAAACGGCCAAAAAGACCAGGCATGGAACTGCGCAAGGCATTTTTACATAACGCAGTGGTATAGAGATATGGTTATTCAGCCTAAAGCATCCCCGACGAAAAAGCCTAAACATAAATCGAAAAAGCGGTACAAAGATGATAGCAGCGAAGAAGATTCTGATGCGGATGAGGACATTGGAAAAGAGTCTAAGAAACATATGCCCACTGCTGTAATGTCTGCGGAGAAATTCAAAACGATAGAACGACGGAAGACGTTCTTTCTGGAAAAAATCCGACCGTTTCGATATCACGGTGGCACACAAGTCCAGGTAATGCAGTCCTATATAGACTACAGTGGAGCGGAACTTATCTCTCAGTACTTAGCGTCCAAGAGGTCATTCTCGCAGAGTTTCGATAAGTACCTTAGAAAAATTCTAGTGATCTTGTGTGAAAATACCATAGCTATCCGGACAAAAGCTATGAAGTGTTTAACAATGATCGTGGAGGCGGATCCCTCTGTGCTGGCGAGGCCGGACATGCAGATCGGGGTGAATCGCTCCTTCCTCGACCAGTCGACGGCCGTGCGCGAGGCGGCCGTCGATTTGGTCGGCAAGTTTGTTCTCAGCCGGCCCGACTTGATAGACAAGTACTATGGAATGCTCTCCAACAGGATATTGGTACGTTTCACTGAAACCTTCTCGTTTTAAACAATTGCATTCAAATTAATGCGTGTAACATGTAATAACAAAAAAATGCTGTATTTAAAATGTTTTTAGGACACGGGAGTATCCGTAAGAAAACGAGTGATAAAAATTCTTAAAGATATCTGCATAGAATGTCCAGAATTTCCAAAAATCCCGGAAATTTGTGTGAAAATGATAAGGCGCGTGAACGACGAGGAAGGGATTCGAAAGCTTGTAATGGAGGTATTTCAGAACATGTGGTTTACACCTTGTCGAAATACAGCGAGGCCTGGACATCTGGATCTGACGACGGCCACTGCGGACCCTCTCACAAGGAAGGTACTTAATATAACTGACGTGGTCATCTCCTCGAGAGACATGGGTTTGGAATGGTTCCAACAGTTATTGACAAGTGTAAGTAATATCCCCTTGTATTTTCCAATCTCTGTAAAGGCATCGTTTGTAATTAATTCTTCATAGAATTTATTATCTGCTCGTTTCACTGGCAATTAAATATCTTTTCTTAAATATCAAAATACAACTTTCATTTGAGAATCGGTAACATTGTCCTTTTTTATATAAATTTTAACGATATTCAGACTAATGCAAAAACTACGTCATGCCTTAATAAAACAATTTGAAACCTTGTTCCAGTTATTTAAACCGAAAGAAGACAAAGATGATTCGACGAAAATCATATACCAGCCGCCGAAATCATTATTGGTAGCGTGCCAACAAATAGTAGACTGTCTCATAGAACATTTGTTGCAGCTGGAAGAGAATAATACGGACGGTGCGTATTCTTTCATTTGCGGTGCCCTTATTGCCAGATTTAACTGGCAATGCTCGCCTTATCGCCTTCATATTCGCCTGTGCGTATATATTCACAAACTATCAGCGTGTCTGTTGTATTTCTATCTTATTATCTTTTTATGATTTCTAATACAATTAATTTTGATTGTAGGAAATAGTTCGTCACAGCGTATTTTAGCGTGCCTATCGACGCTACATTTATTTGCAAGAATACGACCGCAATTGCTGGTTAATCACGCACTGACGCTTCAACCATACTTGAGCCTAAAATGTCAGGTAAAATCGTGTTAACACCTACCCACCCGCTAAGTATGATTGTAATTTCAAATCGTTAGAAAAATAAAATTCAATTATGTACACACATTTTCTGTACATTCTAAAATAATTGTTTTGTCAATAAACTTAATTTGTTAAAATGCACAAAAAGATCAGAACTTTATAGTCAAATATTTAAAGAGAGCTAAACTTATTAATGTTAAATGTCCACTTATGTTATGACAATGTAATAATATATAGCATTATGTCGTGCAAAACATTCAGTCTATTGCTCGAGTCCGTACTTGCTATATTCACAGCAACCAAATGATCATTCAGACCATATAAAATCGAGCAGGGAAGCTAAAATAATAAATAAATATTGAATACGATCTTAGAATCAATACGAGCAACAAATAATGTCAACGGTGGCGTCGACGTTGGAACTGGTTGTGCCCTTAATGGAGCATCCTAGTGAGGTGTTTTTGGCTCAGCTGGAAGAAGACGCGGTGAAACTGATCCTACAGCGCGGCCAGCTAGTGATTGCCTCCTGCATCGCCTGCCTTGCCGCCATCGTTAATAACCTGACGCACAATTATAAACTCATACGGGACGTCTTTAACCAATACCACAGTCAGTATTTTTCATAATCCCACTGCTCAGACTATCCGATTAATTTTATAAAAGAAAGGCATATAATTCAATGTCAGATGTGCATACTATTTTTGTTATGATACATACATTTTGTTTCAGATGATATTCGAAATAACATTTGTTAACTTTTTATCATAATGTTCAGTGTTATCCTCTGATCATGTTCTATCTGTAGAAATTACATTTATACGTCTTGATTTGATAGGTATTCTACTTCAGTGGAAGCAAGGTTGGCAAAGAAATCCAGAAGTGACGCGGTCACTGCATTCGAGGCCTCACTTCCGACGGGCTCTATTCATCGTGGGACTTCTTTTAAGATACTTTGATTTTACGGACAGTAAAGTTATTGACGGATTACATGTAAGTAATACTTTTTTTGCACATGTTTCGATTAACGCTCGTTTGTTTCACGATGGCGGAAGTAATGCGTTAACAATAATTTCAGAATGAAATAAAAGAACAAGTGTACAGTACTCTCATGTTTTTCGTGGGTCTTGAGGACGAAGACTTTGTATCGCACACGCTTAAAGCGCTGGGTTCAGTTTGCGTGCGACATTACGAGTTTATGTTAAGGCCGGAATTAAAAGAGTTCTACCATCATTTACTCACATCTGAACATGTGCCCATCGAGATGAAAGCAGACGTTCTCAGAAACATTGAGATGTACTTACAAGAAGAGGAACAACGAATGATTAGACAAGACAAGGAATGTAAGTTGGCATTCTAGTATCGTTTTGTTCACTTCAAATAAATCATTGAAAAATAAACGAATATAAAAGCGAGTACACTTTTTCCATTATTTTTTGAATAACGTGAACATAAGTATAAATTATTGTTTGCATCAAAAGAAACTCGTGACTTTTTGAAAAAAATATCAATACCTTTTGTGTAAATTCACTTAAACTGTTTGCAGATTTTCTTATTGTATTAAAATTATTAGAATTACTATTAAGAAATAGTTTTAACAATTATTATTTAAACGAAATTAGGGTCAAAAAGATCCAAAATGGAAAATCTGAAGGAAATGGGCGACGTGTCATCCGGAATGGCCTCGACCGTTATTCAGCTGTACTTGAAGGAGATACTGGGCTCGTTCTTGCATTCTAGCACGACCGTTCGCTCTAGTGCAATGAAGGTCGTGCAGCTGGTACTTGCTCAGGGTCTAGTGCATCCAGTGCAGGTGTGTAAAGCGCCTGCTTATCTACTTAAAAGTCATACCTATTATACACAACTATTATATACAACTCATGCCTATTTGGTTACACAAACCAAATACTACAAATTAATTACTCAGTATTGTTCAACTAATCCCAATTCCAAAATGATATACCTAAAAGTTATAAGGGTAGACAGGTGAGCTGAAGGTATTCTATAGTGTGCGCTTTATTTAGTTTGGGCATAGGTCAGATACATTTCTGTTTCTACTTTACTGACCCCTTTAACTAGCATATCCGGATCCAACGGAATATGTAATATGAAAGTGAATTTGTTTTCAGATCGTGCCCTACCTTATATCAATGAGTACCGATACAGAAGTAACTGTATCACATACAGCGGACAAAAACCTTCAAGAAATTGACAAGAAATATCCCGGATTCATACATATGAAGGCGCAGCTCGGCATCAAGCTTTCCTATCAGTTACAGAAGATTTTACAATTCAAAAACAAAGGTGTTATTAGAGGTTTTAGGTTAGTTGCACGTGTTATATTTTGTTCGGCGCCATGCCCACGTCGTGTGGCGAAAGATAAGTAGCTTGTGTGCGTCACTCGGCAAATGTTACAACGAGACAGGCGTGAGCGACTTCTCATTTTCATGTAATTCTGTTTCCAGGAAAAAGGAGCAAGACGATCTCCCGTCGGCGCTTAACGGTTTTTTATATTCGCTATTACGAAATACGAGACCGCAGAGGAGAGCCCTTGTCTTATCCCTAATGAAGCAATTCGATGATGCTTCTGTAAGTATCGTGAAAGTGCTTCAAAAGTAAACTAGCCTAATTTTTAATCCAGCTAATAATAGTGTAGTGTTCATAAAAGAAACTAAAATATAATAAATACATTTACATTTCCTTTTTTATTCTCTATCTTTTTTATAAGTACCTACAGAAAAACATCATATATATTTTGATTTTCAGACTGCACCACTGGATCAAATGTTGTTCCTGGCAGATAACTTAAGTTACTTTCCATATCAAGTCCAAGATGAACCACTCTTTATAATTCACCACATTGACATTATTATTTCAACTTCGGGGTCTAATCTTTTGCAGCTTTTTCGTGAAGTAAGTTTTTATGCTTTAATATATTTGTTTGGTTAAAATCGCAGAGCAAAAAAGAGCGTACCAATCCCTTAAGGCCGGCAACGCGCCCGCAGGTCAGTCGGAACTGGGGACGGCCAGGGGCGGTGCAACATTTATTCACGGTGAGCCTCCTGCTCGTTTGCCTACCGATTGTTATTTAAATATATATATATATATATATATATTATAATATATTGTTCACATATGAACAACATAAAATTACAAGAAAACTTCTCTTCTTTAAGTTCCTCGATACTGAACAGTATATTTCCTTCTATTTCGTGATAAGCGACTGCTATTGAGTTTTCATGTCGTATTTATAACATTCAATATCCTAATCGGCCCATACAAGATGGCGTGGACGGTGGTAACATTACTAAATTTAAATCATATAGTTATATTCAAGTTAAATACATAGAACAGATATTTTTCAGTTGACATTAATATTTTAGTGTCAAAAGCAAAATATATACTTTAGCATAACTTTTATATAGTTGTCGTCTTTTTCAGGGATTAATAAAAAACGAAACAGAGGAGAAAGAAAAGGAGGCACTGGATGAGGAGGATGAAGAAGAAGAAGCAGAAGCGCTAGTCTGCCGAATGCCGGAAGATGCGAGGCCGTTACGCGACGCCATGAGGCAGGCGAGGGGCTGCTTACTTCTGCTCGTGCTTAAGCAGCACCTAAAGCAACTATATGGCCTAACTGACGCGTTAGTTTTCCATGATACTCAGTTTTCAAAGGCATCTGACGGCTTTCCCGATGATTAGAGGTTGTCACGTCCATGCCTATGGACAACCGGTCATCTGAACTCGGTATCCTCAATTCAGCGGAACAAATACTATTTCACGCGCGTTTCTTATGACCTGTCCCACTTAGTAAAAATACATGCTTCAGCATGGATCTCCCACGGGGTTTTCATAATATAAGCTTTTAAATTTTATCTCATAATAAAAGGATTGTAATCGTTGGTGATCAATTCTTTATGTTTTGTTCGATTTTAATGATGTAATACAATTTTATTTCAGTAAAATAAGTCAGTATTCTCCATCGGAGAACGTAAAAGTGTATGAAAAGGCGATATCGCGGAGGCACGCGCCGCAATTTGAGCCAAAAGCGACGATCGCCCAGCTCAAAGAAGGGAACCACAATGAGGAACTCGACGAGCGCGCCCGCCGCCGGCTCGTCGACGACTATTTAGAGGTAATCTAATGTGAACTGATCGCTGTTAGCAAGCCTGTGGCTGCTGTGCGACCAGTTCTATATGACCGTCTCCCACGTAGGTGTGCTACACGACTATAATAATAAAATTGTTTGCAGTTTAAGCAACTTATGTTGAAGTTTGACCCCGAAGAAGAGGAGGAAGACGAAGTGAGCGCGACGACGAGTACAAGCGCGGGAACGGCGAAGACGGCCCCGCCCCCCGCCGCGCCCCCTCCGCCGCCGCCCACATAGCCGCGTCCGCGCGCGCACTGAACTACTCCTCGGACGGATATGAGACTCACTTATGATGGGTGCATTAAAAGAGGTCCCTTCGACGGATATCAAACTCACCAACGTATCGACCGTCCGTGAGTGACGATTTACGAGAGCTCTCATGCTGAACACACGCGCCAAACGCGGCAATACACAAATGGTATTAGACTAGTTTTGGAGGTCTCGGATCTGCCTTATGGCAAATTCAGAACATAGACGGCACCTTCCGCGGCTTTGTATGTATGACATATATTATAATATGTGACAAAGGGGACTTCTTCGTGTTCATATGCGTGTTCGGACTGGTTCCCAAGCTTAAGGCATTGCGTGCGAGGAATAGATTGCCAGTTCTCGTGGCAATTGGCTTGGTTGCGTATTCAGTTTTACTCAAATTTAGATTCGAATTATTGTTTTACT
>JAAAKR030000032.1:1275494-1287566 GCA_010014985.3 Delias pasithoe
TAGGGCCCTGATTTTTGTTAAATACATTAAGAATAGTTTTCTCAATTCGACTATAAGTAATAAGTGGTTATCGATTTTCTTAATGTGTATTAATTATAGTTGCTATTTACTTGTTCACGTACGTAAGTAATATAGAATCATTTTTAAAAGTCGTAGTTGTAAACGAGTAATATTTTAAAAACTAACAAAAGCAAAAAATACAATCTCAAACAATATACTAAATAATAAAATAATAAGTAATACTAACGAATGAGTAGGTACAAAGTATTTTTGAATTAGTGCTACAGTTCCTATAAATGAGGATTTTATATTCATATTTATTTGAAAGAAACTCTCTTAACACCGGTAACTAAAATCAAAATTAACATGAGAGATTATTATTATGAACTATTATCTAAAAATATGGGGTTTTGTAATCTTCAATATTAATAATTTGCTATTTGCTTGATTTAAGTCTCGTAAGCAGTAAGTACAATCGCAAATCATTAATACAAGCCAGTGTAAAATATCAAATCGGTCACGCTCGTTTTCGTGCCATTCAGTTTTATCAGTAAGAAATACAATCGAAGAATTGCAGTTGAAGAATATTGGCATTATAACTCTACTTATTTCAATATTTATGTGGATTCAAAATGAAAAAAAGGATCGGCGAATACATTTTAATACTTTGTGTATTCGTCTTAACTAAACAAATTAATTTATCTCCTATAACCAATATAATTCAGATTTATAGTAATATTATGTTACTTGAGTTATATTTGTAAAATATAATACTATATTATTTTAATATTGATAATTTGGCGGTTTATTGAGTTCAATGTTTTGGCGGTACGTTGACAAATTATATTTTTATAAAATATTAGTAAAATAAAAGAGACTAGATTTATTTAAATTTAAAGTATAATATTAATATATCAATGATACAAAAGTATGAAAGTCCCTATGACTCCTCTTAGAGTGAAGCGTTCGGCAAGAGAATCTTAGAATCCAATGAGATGTGTTTTATCTTTGAAGAGCTAACCGTTTATACAACACAAACGCTTCACGTAACCTTTGAAAGGGAAAAATGTCTGAAAAGTGTAAGATCCCTAACAACAATGGAGCAGGTATGTGCTATTGAGCAGACGCAACGACAGCGCGGCGGCGCTCTCTCGGAAAAGCTCAAACCAGCTCTTTCAGCCGTGAAGCGTTGTCTTCAAACTGTTCCCAACTTACAGAAGCAAGTGAAACTTTTTCAACTTTTTTCAAACGTAGTTCGCATTAAATCTTCCTAAAGTATGTATTTACAAAGATTCAGTCAAATGAAACAAAATATTAATAATTAGAAACTTACCACACTTATCAGCAGAGAGCTCGCGTCCACTTCCGCGGTTGTAATGTTCGTTTTAAAAATTGAAAGCCGCTGTATGAATGTCACTGTCCAGCAGCAAGGGCTAGTGGGGTGAGAGACGTGCTTCTTACGGCACGGCCGGGCCGGCACTGACGGGCGCTCGCGCGATGCCACTGCTCTCGCAGGCTTCGCAGCGCGAGCTTTCAGCGATACACGGTCCGCACGCACTGCACACTGCACTCGCCGGTCGCCCCAGCCTCTTCCTACTGCTTAACCACGCGTTGCGGTTCTACTATCGTCTACTGTTTCGAGCGCCCGTCGCACGTTTGAACTCTGCGCAGTGCCCGCCTTAACGTATAAATATGAGGAGCAGTGGCGGGGGCCGGCGCCGGACCGCGGACGCATCGCGAATCCACATCGGCATACATTGAAGATGCAGTCGGTGTCCTCCAGATTGATTTCATCGCTTATCTATCACAGCCAATTAGTAAAGCCTAGCCAGCCGAACTCCTCACGACTTCCCTATCCACGACGCTAATACACGCCACGCAGTGTAATTACTTCACACTCACTTGCAGCACGGCTCAAGCGGATATAGCTTATGTAATGAAAACATTTACCTTTTTCGTTTCATCCCTCTGTATTCGTGTTAAAAGCATTGATGTATAACCTAATTGGACGTCGCGGAAGTTGTAGACATATACTAACACGGCCCGCTGAGGATTCTACATTATTTATCTCAATATAGTTAGTGCCTCAAAGCTGTAGTCTAGAGAACTGGATAGATACTTGCTTGACCAGTACATTGAAAACTGTATACAACCTACGCAATGGACTAGGATAAATATGAAGCTCCTACACTGAAGTCGTTTGAAGAGAGTAATGACATCCTTAAAATATGTTCTTGTTTTTTTAAACAAAAGTACTGTTTATTCATCGAATGTACCTTAAAATTTTAATTTCAAACTATCCATACAATTTAAATAAAATATGATAGGAAACCAAATTTAAATGTAGATTAAAACAACCAATATATATATGGTGGCCGTTAAAACAATTTATATTTATTTTGTAAATATATAAACTTTTTAATCCAGATATTCCTCACATTTCTCACTTTTCCACAATCTTTTATTCTTTTTAGTCTGGTTGCCTGTAAGAGATTGCTGATTCAATTTTTTTTATATCAGTGTTACGGGATATAATTTTTTGTACAACTAAGTGAATTTATTTTACTTACTCCATACGTTACTAATTTAACTGCAATGAATTCACTCCAAATAAATTCTAAACTAATTTAATTCTCATTTTGTTTCGTCGTTCGAGGTGTTGTGCATACATATTGAAGCCCCAAATCAAATTTAATTTAAATTATATGCGTTCCTCTTCTCGCCTAAGATATTAGTTTTAATGTATGCATATACAAGCTATAAATCAATTAGATGTAGCGATAAATTGAAAGCCTTCATCAATTAACAGCGATCATCGCAGAAATAGATCTTCGTAACATAAAACTTTTTAATTATCATTTCAATGTTTATTACTAGACGTAATTTCTAAAGGCCAGTGACATTGCGCTTGGGAATGTTTATAGTTTTCAACCGACTTCTAAGAGAATGTCTTCGTTTCAGCTATACATTTTTTTATAAGTTTATTTTTTCATATACTAATTGATTGTCAGATATGATTTACTTTATTTCTCTAATATATTTGATTTGTATGTTAATGCAATAATCCTTTTGGATAGACTACAGATATTACTATAAACACAACAGATACAACGTTAACTTGATTTAACTTATGGGAATGTAGTAAATGAAAAATTGAATTATTGAAAGAGCACAAATAGATTTTAGTCGGTGAGAAGAAATTCTGTTATCAGGTGTAGTGTAATTTATTGCTCTTATAAAGGTGTGAAGAGTTTCACATACTATGATATAATACAAGATTTATATATATATATATTAATTAAAGCAAACTCAATCGTAACATAACGGCTTCAAACGCTACTATGCTAATTTATTATTGGATATTTCTGGCATCCGTAATGTGACACACATTTTTTTATAGTTAACTGTAGCGCAAATATTATGATTGATAGAGCGACAGTTGCTAATATATTTTCAAGACAAGGTGTTACACTAATAATTGAGCTCAAATAACCTTTATCGATATCACCAATATCGTCGCTATAATTAAACCATCGTAGCTAAAGGTTTATTTTAATGACAATTGTCAAATAATTTCTCTATCAAAGATATTTTATGAAACTATTTGTTTTTAACTTGGTAAAGTATTTATCTGCCCCTATACTAATTTACTTTGATATATTTTCATTATTACATACTTATAATATCAGATATTATCCAAAGGCAGAATTTTGTTATTAGAAATGCTTCTGTTTTATTAGACATATATATATTGCGTAGTTAAGGTATTTTCTTAGTAAAATCATTGTATTATATATCTCTCATATAAAACACAAATTTATATAAAACATATTCTAGCAGAAAGTGTTATTTTCCTTGGGAATGCTTTCAGTGTATGAGTAGCGCTATGAAAGCCACCTGCCAAGAATCGTAAGACAATAAGTTGTGGCGTAGAGCAAATATAAGGCAAATAAAGAATCGCAATGTGTGCAGATTTCGCGAATGTAGTGGTAGCTATTCGTGTGTACCAACTATTGATTTTGTCCACCCCAAAACGCACACCCCGCCACAATACCTATAAGCCGCCGAACTCTATTAATATCAATTTATTGACTGATCTGGAAATAAGAAATCGATTACACCGTATGAGGTGGAGAGATTTGAGTGCAGCAATTAGGATGTGGCATATTATCTAAGTACTGTTTCATTGCAAGTGAGTTCGCGTGAATATTGAGAGAGAAATTTTGAAATATATTTAGTTGTTTTGGTGGAGTTGAGTGAATATTTTACGAGTGCCTCTATTACTGTAAATTTAAATATTTCAGCTAACTAGGCACGGCAAGTATTTTTTATTTTTATATTACACTTGTCTATATTTACCCCGATGATACATCTTTTATTTTTTGTCATTGTGACATTTGTAGTTATACCTAATCAAAATTCAATACAGTCCAGAACGTTAATGAAACGTTTATTACAGAAATAGAAAAATGATCGTAAAGTGTTTTTAGAGGTATTTAATACTAACACCTGTGAAACAAATATTCGATGTTATTACTATGAAAAAACAATAATTATGCATTTATATGTTAAAAAGTTTTGTTATACAGCACGTTAAATTATTGAGCCCACGTTTAGCGTCGTATAATCCGTAATGTCCGTATCCTTCGAACCTTCCGCGAATTCCTTCATTATACCGACCAATTCAAGAATCTCGTGATATCCTCACGAAACGTGATAGGGAGTAAATTAACTCGAACACCCTATAATTATAGCACGTTTAAAGTAATTTTATTAGTTTTAAATGGATTTTTATAGCCTGAACATCAAATATTACGTATACAGACAACAAATTGAGCCCAGGACGTTAACGCGTATGCATGTTGCATGGAGATGCTGTGGTCGAATACATCTCAAAAGCCATTGCAACATATGGAATAAGCAATAATTGATACATATTCACTGCATCCGTGTTTAAACCACTCAGTGCTACAAAAAATCACATTGATTTCAAAAAAGATTGAGCAATTTAAATTCATCTTTTTATGCAACGAATTTTTATAATTTAAATATCTGGGTGTCGTGTCATAATAGAACTGCACAAACGCTTAAAAGGAATAAAATGTAAGTTGCCAATAAGTTCATAATTAAATAAACTTTTTACTCTGTATATTTTATTCAACGTCATTCTCAATCAAAAATGCTACATTAAGCAGTCTTTGCCTTAATAATATTTTTTTAATTGCCGAATATAAGTAACGGGATCCTAACTTTCCGGATATTCAAATTCGTTTATGTTACCTGATATTTTTGCGAAATTTATAACGCCATCAGACAATACAACGTTTTAAATCAATAAATTCTTAATGCTCGTAAGATCAATGAATCTTCATAGGAGTTTTATGAATTTTAATTACAAGTTACATCAAAACTGTACTGTAAATGAGTTTGTAAGTTAGGGGCATCACATATTCGCAAATCTCATATTTGAAAAGATGTTTTGAATGCTTAATTTGTTTCTCCAAAGTAAAAATGAAGTTTGAACGCATACTTATAAATATTTATTTTGGTTTCTATATATATTTGCTACAATCATTTGTTAGTTCTTGTTATCAGCCAGTTAATAATATCAAATTTAATTATTTTAAGTTTAGTTTGTGAAAAGATCACGAAAAAAAACAGTCAATAGCAGCTTCTTGTGATCATAATTGCTTATTTATAAATTAGCTGAAAAGGCCTGAACAATAATTCTCTAATATTTTTCTTAATGATTCTTTTCACTTTTTTTATATAATTGCGTTAACGCAGTAAATCTTAAACAAATCCAAACTTAGAAAATAAAGGAGAGATTGATTAACAACGCGTATAAGCTAACCCTGTGATATTATAGCAAAACAAAAAAATACTTAAAAGGGCTTATGCCATGTATTACTCATCTGCTTATGATATTGTATTAGTACAAAAAAAGCATCTGTCATGCACCATCTCAGGTGTACAATTTACGATAATATAATCAATAACATAATATTAAGTACCACACTGCCTTTATATAGTCACCAGAAACTTCCGGATCCAATAACATCATTTACGTGTACATAATATAAACGAGAAGGTATATTTTGTGCGACGTACATAATATTATGTACGTCGCACAAAATAATAATCGAGAAATATATATATATTTCTCGATTATTTTTTTTCATATTAATTTAGATAAATTATAGATTTAAAGGTAAAATTTAGGATTTTGAAGTCACACCGGTGTTTTTATTTAAATAAGTAATCTCAAAAAAAATACTCGGCGGTCTCGATTATTTCTAAAGATGAAATTTCAGTAAGATCAAATACCTGAATTACGTGACAAAGTAAATTTTTTTTATGAAGACAGATGCAAACGCGCAGGAGACTCATCTAGGATAGGCGGTGCTCCACCCATGTACATTCCCAGTGCTTGCTAGATCACGGGTACGTTGCCGAAACTTTTTTATTTATTAGACTTATAAATTATGGTGGTTATATATTATTATTTTCTAAGAGTCGAAATATTAAGTATATAACAGTGAAGTATTGTTTTGAAAAAAAACAATATATGCTATTGATTAATTAAGAAACTCTGGAATATTCACTCTTTTAGAGTAGAGTAGAGATGAAAGTTTGACAAAAAAGAGTTAACGAGGTCTAATGGAGACAGTAAAAAGCATACGTTAGATAACGATTTATTCAAAGCGACAGCTTCAACACTGAAAAATTTATGCGGATGTAAATTTTTATCCAAAATGTGGTGTGTGACGTGATCGCTGGCACGTTCAGCACCAAATAAAATAACACGGACGGTCCTGGGTGATTGACATTGTTTAAACTGTACCGTCTGTATACACTGCTGATATTTGATTGGCCCTGCATTTCCATTATTAATTCGACACACCTCGCTTTATTTCTCAAAAAATATTGCACTAAATACTATCTTAGTTTAAATTCATTCTGTGATTTCATATTAAATATCTACTATTATTCTCGTAGCGTCAAACCGACTATGTATAAAATCACTGCATGAAGCAATACTTGACAAGGCGAAGTATAAGGTTGGGCCAGCGGGCGCGGCGAGGCATGGCGCCACTACTCTTGTTTGTGCGATGGCTATCAGAGATGCAATCCTTATTCCTCGCAGTGCTAATCAATGAATAATTACTCTGTTTAAGGGCCACCTCTATAAATAGCCAAGCTGGAGCGCTGACCTGGAGCGACGGGTTAGTCCGGCTGTGAGCGGCGGACAGTGAAGCATCCTCGCCCGGGCACCCCGCACTCCTCTGCGGCCCGTCCGGCCACAGCACAGCCCAATGCCAGCGAAGTGCCGGACGAGCCGGCTTGTCACGCCTTCTGTTTTTATTGTACGATCTAAAGATATCTTTTTGATAAAAATAGACAGGATTGACGAGATAACTTACTTTTTCAAGTTCTAGGCCTCATAAATCTAAAGGAGTATAAATAGTAGCTGCATTCCATTGTTTGTATGTCAATTCTGGTAGTTCGAAAGACGTAGCAGGAGAAGTTACTTCAGTCAACTAAACTACTAGCAGTCAAGTAAATGGTAATTTAGAAAAAGTATAATGTTTCAGTGGCTTTACTAAAAAACTTAAGAAAAGACAAATTTGTTTATTATGCGAGGCAGACGAAACCACGGTGGGAAATACGTATTCTAATCATTATTCAGTGATGTGAAAGGTTGTACATGACAATTAAATGAACGGAGACGTGTTGCAAAATTGAGTATAGTTATTTTGTAAAGGTAACGGCAGTTCTAAACGAAGCTCGTCCCGTACATACGGTCACGTGGAGGTTATCGGTTATCGAGACGGCCACTTATTATGCGACATACATTTTGCTTTTTTCATTTGCCCAATTCGTGATTGTGTGCTCAGTAAATGATTATTCTCTTCTAAGCTAATTCCAACTGCCAATCTCACAGTCAGATGTCAGCCGTAAACCTAAGTTAATCCTTCTTTTAGCTCTAATAACGGTCTCTTCGAGAGAAGTGATTAAAACATTTTTTTTACTAGTTTTTGAAACGCATTAAAAAGAAATATGAGAATATACCCGAATGAAAGTAAATCTAGTCGAGAATGCTTAATGTAAAATGAAAAAGTCGTGTCATCTAGCTTATGCAGTTTACTGTGCGACAATTATGCGAACTTGCTTATTCTGTTCATTTTCCCATTGAATTACGAGTAACTGGTAAGTGACAGTGACAATGACATTGGCCGCTAAGTATGGTGCACAAGGTCCATTGTTACGCGCGCAGAACGCAGCACAGCCTCGCCTCTGTGCAGAGTGCACAAATGCAGAGACGACGCCAATTTGCCACTCAACATGACAGACATTCGCCATTTATTTGTATAACTGTGCCCCACTAAACAAGATATCTTTCAAGTGTACTCAATCTTTTAACTAGTCGAATAAAAACTTGTTGCTTGCCATTACGCAGACATGTATAAACTATTTCATGGCACCAACTGTAATTCCATAGACAAAAGGCAATTAAAGGCGCCAATTCGGCCTTGGGAGCAGGCAAGATAGAACCTGTAGTAGAAAAAAGGAAGACGGTGGCGAATAAACTCGTTGTAACGAATTACGGCATTGCAAGGACGTGGTAGAGTTGAATATTGCATCAGAGTGCGAATACGGCGAGGCAATGCTCGCGAGGAATGCTGGCGTAGTAGGCAGCTCGGGCACAGGGGTACCGCCGACTCCGAGCAGCCCGTGACTCATCAAGCTTCACTCTGCTGACGACTCACCGCATGACTGGGAAAAACGCCTCGCTCTTGGATTTGAACGCCGAGACACAATTTAATAAGAAGATTTTTTTACCGGGTTTTAGATAATGAACGTCACTTTTCGTCATAGTGATGACTCAAAACTTGTTATTGTATATAATTAATTTAATTTCCACGATTAAGTGTAAAACCTATGCGTTGAACTAACTAGAATATAAGACTTTCCTCGTGTTTGTCTCCGTTTAGACATTTAGACCGCAAATATATTTATATTTTATGATGCTAAAATGGCCATTATGAATACCTGACGCATAAGAGCTAGTATAATGCATGTCAGCCTCAAAGTTAATCATTTATAGATTTTTTAATAGTATATACTTCATATATATATTTATAACTATCCCCAATTTTACTTGTTTCGTATCGTATCATATTGTAGCATTTCAAACGTTACAGCCTTGTCTCTACCATCATCTTTAGTAGCGTTGTGCTCAGTAGAATATGGTATTTTTCAGAAACCTGTTTTGGCTACCATGTCACGATTCGTTTCAATCAAAGGAGTCAATCAATGAATTTTACGAGGATGCAGACTGAAGCTGTGTCTTCAGTAAATACTCTGGTCACGCACTTTTTTATATACCAAGACCTTAATAAATTACTATCTTTATCGGATTAAGATGTGGGTTAAGTAATAATCTACTTTCCAATAACGTATTATTATTATATTATCAATAATTAAGTCAACAATATCGCAGAATTATTTTACTTTAATAATTCTGTTGTGCTCTATATGATCCATTCGGTAGCATTTTGGCTCAGCACAACACAGAACACAAATGTTTATACACATTACCAATTCATAAATATCAAAGTTACTAAATACTATAAAACTGGTAATCTTATAAAATTAGGTAATTTTAGAAGCTTTCTAAACTTTATTGATTAGCCGGCGCAGCAGATGGCCGGCCGGGCCAGGCCGTCTGCGACCCTCCCGCTGTCCTCGCCTCACCCCCGATTGAGATTTATCCCCTGCACCGAACTGGATTATACGATTTATATTAAGTTTCCGCAATTTACATTATTATCTATACATCTAACACTGCAACTTGTCTGTATATACCTATAGAATATTTAAATTTGATGACACATAAGAGATTCTATTCTTTCCCACAATAATTTCGTAAGTCACTCGAACGTCGCAGTTCAGTTAGTCGTGGTTGGACTTATCACGACTATAATCACCTGCTGCGTGTCTGTTCTTGATAAATATTATCGAACGAAATTTTAAAACATAGGCTTATCATCCGTTGGCGTTTCTTTGCTTTGTGGATATAAAAATAGAAATACTTTCCTGCTAAGGTTACTGGTTACTTTATGTCATAACTACATTGCATCAGACAATATACAGACAACATAGTTGAAAAACTAAAAAAGTAGAAGAAATATTTTATTTAACATATATTGGAAAGTCTACAACTATGGTCTGAAGTCGGGACGTTATGCTAGTAGGGACATAAAGCTTGGCCGACGAACATTTGCGAGGCGAAAGAAGTTCCTTTGTAAATATTTTCGAAGGGCACGTCAACGATCGACATTCATTAATAATGACAGACTGATTAACGGCTAATACGAAGAGACGGCACCCCATCTGTTACCATTGTTGTTGACGTGTGTGAACAAAAGCGCCGAGCGCAGATTTTATTGCTAAATTAAGTTTAGTTTATTAGTTTTAATACAAGATATAATAATTTTTAAAAGACTCACAACACTAGCGATGAGGTATAACGTTATCGTAGTTTTGTCTAAATTTATTTGTGTTCTTTTTTGCTTTCCAGCTACACATATATAGTTCTTCTTTACGTTTAAGCAATTTTGTGTGTTTTTAACGTTATAATACAGTACTTGTACTATGTTCCATAAAAATAACCAGTTGAAACAGCATGAAAACCTGGGTCATTTTTCAAATACTAAAAACTGCATCAAAATCTATATATTCGTTTAAAACACACACATACACGCGCAGACCCAAGCTTCGTTGATGTTAAATTTGTGAACAATGCAATCGAAGCAGCTTAAATTACAACGAAAGCTTCCATGATACGTTGCTATGTAGATTTTGCAACAAAAGGATAAAAAATAGCATCGGTCCAGAATTTATAAAGGTTCAAAAAAAGCAACAAGGCTCAGCTATTTTACGTAATCTGTGTCTAGACGGAGGCTGCCAATTGCCTGGAATTTTCTTATTGAACATTTTATCCGATTCGTTATCGCGCCCGCCCCGTGCAACGCTTGCTTTGATACGTGAAAGAAGAAAAAGAAGCATTGCCAACTCTCCAACATCCAACAAATTACAAATTTGAGTTTGAGGTAGGTAGGTAGATATGAAACTCATATACAAGCAGTATACAAAACTCATATACTTATAAGTATATTAAAATTACCTTCACATTGACCTAGTATTTAAATTTACTCAGATCAAAAACCCCAAACCAAACCAAATCCGAAATTTGACATAGTTCACCTGTTACTTGATATCAACGAGTGATTCGGATTTAAAATGTTATTTGGTACAAAAACTTCAGAAAACTTAATATATAACCCTAAGTGTCCGTTATTGCTCTTAATTCGCGTGAGAAACGTAGGTCCAACATATTGTTATACTTATTTCGATAACAGTACTTGCTAAATGCGTGCCACAGCGGGCAGACCTGTATTAAGAAGGAAAATATGCATGGTCCATTACATTTACCTTCCTATATTCAATAATAGTTTGATATCAAGTTGAATAAAAATTAATTCTAAATCGCTAATATACTCGGAATGTTGTAATTTATTTCAGCTTGATTCTATTTGTCTGCTACTCTCACTTAACCTAAACACTAGACGGCTCTAATGTTATCGCCATATTATTTAAGTGTCCATTAGTTTTGTGGAATTAGATCATGACAATTGACCTACGAATGTTACCACTCTGTAACTATTTATTATATTTTCACGTCCATTAGAAGATGAGCTTACCCATAGTCAATTAATAAAACTTGTAAATATCCATACAAACTTCGCTGAGAAGTTTCACTACAGACTTCCAATTTTATGAGATCAAAGGATATGCTCATGAAACGGAAACATTTAGCGGTAATTAGTTTTAATGAGAAACGAACTGAAAGAGCTTTTGACACATGAAACGTGATACGGCTCGGGAGTATGTTTGGGTGTTTCGAATTCGCAGAAACAACATAATTAGCATATTAAAACTGGAAATTTAAAATCTAAAATGTATCGTATAAAAATAATATATATTTAATTAATATTTACGATGTTT
>JAAAKR030000032.1:1291974-1305306 GCA_010014985.3 Delias pasithoe
GATTTTACAGAAACATGATTTACGAACATCTTTTAAAGAAAAGTCATTTACTATTTCTAGAGCACATGGAACTCGATGTCATATTATTTCAAATCTTTTGCATAAAGCTTTTTTAATTGTTCTTGAGTTCCATATTTTAAAAAAATATGCCTAATATACTTATTATTTTAACATTGTTGAGTTGAAACATAGAAAAATAAATAGATTTTTCAATCGGATGGTAAAGCGTTTTCGCCAAATGGTTCGCATGACTCAGTCAAAAAAAACCACCACTTTGATTTATATAGAACAAATATTTAATATCAAAGGTCAATCACCTCGTGAGACAGGAAGCGCAATCCTTCGATAATTAGTGAACTCATAATACAAGTGCGATTAATTTTTTTTAATCACTTTACGTCCATTATACCCGCCTAAGAGTTTATTTGAAAGAATTCCACAAAATATCACAACTATAAAAGTCGACGATTTTAATAATTTTCAATATATTATCTTAAACAATTATAAAAGACTAGCTTGTTAAAATGTATCTCAATTATACTTATAACATAAGAACAAATTTAATAATTGCAAAATATTTAAAACTATTATGATTATGATAGAATATCACAATAAAAGCAATAACAAAATAAATTGTTTGTTTTTTTAAAAAATGTTTCACCTATGGAGATAATTAAGGACGTGATAAGCTTTTTTACAATAGCTCGTTTGACTATTTGTTTAATCGGTTTTTCGTCGATTATAAAACAAAATGTCCGTCGAAAAGAAAAAAAAAATAAGGAACAGGGCTTGCGAACTCGCAATATTCGCAGCAACCGGATGCTAAATTATTAGCGGTCAATGTTCGCGTCCACAATTTGGAAGGTCGTCGCGCGGCCTTCTTTTGACGGAGCAGTTGCTGTATCAAAATATAATGAATTTAGTGGACACCCTGTGTTTAGTCGGAATACGCCTACAGTTATTCGGGCTTTCGTGTTTTGATGTAGGTTATGTTTCTGTGCCGACATCTATTCTGATTAAAGCTTAAATTGAACGGATAATTGAAATACACTGCCCACACATTTTATCGAGAACGCTTGGAGTTGCGCGTGTAATTATAGATCGCTTTTGACGTAATTATATCGAGTTCAACTGTAAAACGAATGATTTAACGTGCACCTCTAATGCTTTCTGATCTCACGGGGACATTATCGCAAAGGTTTAATAAGTCTTTCCTGTGAATACCTTTGTGGGAACGTCAGGGAGTGAGTCATATCGCAAGCGAAATAAGCGAACCCTTTGTGTTGAATAAATTTAAAAGGCCACAGACATGAATGTTATCTGTATGCTAAAATATTCCTCGATTGGCTCAATTGATCTTATTTTGACCCTTGCAAGCAAAAAATATTTCATAAAAACAGTAAAAAAAATCTCTGTAATTTTGAGGTGTCTCTTTCGGAATGTTTGCAAAAAGTTTAATCGAAATAACAAGACAAGGGGAGTTGCTGAACATAGCAGCAATGTTAACATGCTTCACAGATACATGATGACCTCGAAAAGAAAATCACGCAACTCTTCCGACCGTTATAATAACGAGGTCATTTATCAACTTTGTGTTTGTTTCTCTCTATGCACGCGCACTTAGATATGGCGATTAGATTATGCGTAGCCATTTGTCAATACAGTTCAAAGATCAAATTGATCTTGTCGTGCCCGAGCCATTATTCATTTTTCGGGCCGCATTTGAATCATCGTCTCTCGAAAGGGAGCGGTAAATCGTCTTTTAATCTTAACTAGCTGATTGCTAAGGTGTCATCTATTGGTTTTTAATCTGGCTTATATTTAAATTTCTTGGCTTATATTTAAATTTGAGCTTAACCAGTTTGTTCTTTAAAAATAAATTGGTTTTACTATGGACTCGTTCTCCTAAAAACAACTATAAATTTTCATTAAAATACAATGAAATATCTTATATACCTGTTACAAAGTTTCATTCCCATAGAGTTAGATAAAACTGTTTACTCAAACGCTATGTAATATATTAATGAAGTCTATCTGGCCACGCTCTCGAGTTTTATTTAAGAAATTAAGTAACCATTTTTTAATCTGTATCCTTGCGAAGGCCGCCGAATTGATGATTATTTACGTTACGATTACGTAGCAATAACTTAACTAAATACTCAACGCATCTGTATACTCCATCAACTTGAAAATACTTAACTATATAGTAGTAAAATGTACTGTATAGTTTAAACTCGTTTCAGTCTAAGTATATATATTACGATATTTTATTTCATCAGAAATAATACAAAAGTAGACCTGATTACATTAATTTTTGATTCATAATTTTATTCTGTAATATAGGTATCTAGATTTCAAGTATTAAAACAAAGCGAAAAAAGATATTCCTACTACCTACGTATCGAAATGCTAGAAGGAAACTCGCAAATCTGCGTAAAAATAAATACACATTAATGGATAATGGATAACTACAGCAAACGAATGTGTGTCAGTGTCAGAATTGGGGATAAGAAGACGTTGAAGGCATTTGCGTAGCTATTTTGTGATCGATGATCAGCGTGTAATTTTAAAATCCGTCAGACGTGCCGAGAGGAGGTATTACGCAAACTCGTTGCACGATGTATAAGGAAGTAACCTTTAACTTCTGACACTGCGTACAAATATTAGTTTTTGGTTATTACTTGTACACGATTTGATGAATAATACAATTAATTAATACTACCTGAAACATAATTTATACTAATAGACCCAACACAGCGCATGCGTGCGAAATATCTCTACGGAGACAATGACGGATTGCCATTTATTTTATAATAAAAAATATATCTCACATCTAACGGCTACAGTTGGGATGCTAATATGATGCCAGCATTATTCATAAGTAAGTTTTTTATACATATTATTGTCTGCTTTTATAAAGTCTCACTCCTACCTTTGTAACGTATTAATATATTCTTAGATAATTTATTCGTGCCTAGGTGTAAGACTGGTAGACTTTGTATTAAAAGCACTTTGACTTATAGGGTTGATAGGTACATAATTTTTTCAGATATTTGAACCTTAAAATAACTTTATTATAAAGTACTTCTTCTGATATTTTTCAATTAAGTAGGTTTCGCCCTCCTCTAAATAAATCAATAAACGTAAACAAACGGAATCTTTGAACGAGCCAGTGGGGAATGTGTATTAAAATGAGGCGGACTACAATCCACTGAGCTTAGAGTCATGATAGGTTTTAATAGAATATTATCGAAGCATAGATAAATGTGAGAGGCCGCAGCTGTCGGGCACGGCCGCGGCCGCGCCATGATTGATGTTGGGCGCAAAGCTGCAGTGAAAGCATTTAACATACGGGCATGTATGTGGGTACACGCAAATGAAACGTAGCGGTATTAGTCTCCACCACAGATTTACGCCGAAAACACGCATTACTATTTCTCTCCTACGTTGCACAATTCTTAACGGGAATCGCTCATCTACTTTCGACTTTTTTGTTTATATGCCGGCTGATATAAATTGATAATGTTGGTAATTTGGCGCCCAACAAGTGCCGTTGCTCGCAACGCTAATGACTTTATAATGGCCACAATAATTGAGAATGATGATATATTTTTCGTATTCAAAGTTTATGTTGGACTAGTGCAAAGAAACTGGAACACTTTTTCGTGTTTTATTTATTAATTAAGCGTTGCATTTTATAGGACATAATTTTCAAGGTTTAACAACGCGGTAATAAAATCTGGAATTGGTTGTTTGGTTAGAAAGGCTGTTGGATGTCGGATGTTTTTAGTCTATGAACCCTCTTGAGAAAGCACGGCCCACGTAAGGATAATATCTAATAGTATCCAAACCTCTATTACAACTCGAAGTCATCAAATAATTAAATAAATCTTAAAGTATTTAAGTAAAATAAAATAGCGCAATTGTAAAGTTTAATGGCCCCTTAATGTGTATAGAATATCCTAAACCAATATAATTTGTAATCCTCTTAAAATTCAAGTATTTTGTAAGTACCGCAAACGCGTGGAAATAATGAAAATTCTAGTGAGAAATAGATCTTCAACTGACGGACAAGTTTGACTAACAAATTTCGTTTTCAGCCATTGTAGCGATGAAACAGTAATTTTTCATATTTTTGTTACCGTACCATTTGACATACAGCTGTTATCTCAGTGACGAGTTCACACATTTGGTTCATTCTAACAACTCGGCTCTCAAATTATCACATTAGGATTCCGCGTAAAGCTAGTGAGAGAAGCGTGCTTTAATAACAAAAAGAAATTACTAAATGCGGTTTCTCGGCCTCAAAACTTTAATGTGAGTGTATTCTCATAAGCATTATATACTAAGACAAAACCCACAACATAATATACAGAGCCACTGCTTATTCAATAATAATTATAATATTTTGACAAGTCATTAGAAATATGCGCTAAGAACTCATATTTATCTAGTTAACCTTAATTCCTTCATTCAATAAAAATCACTATTTTATCATATATTTATAAGCAATACGTAGGTTGCAGTGTATATAACCTATTTTGTTTAATGGAAACTGCCAACGAACGCGAGGCTCATCTACGATAAGCGGTCCTCCGCCCATCGATATCCCCAGGCCTTGCAGGGCTGCGGGTGCGTAACCAGCCTTTAACGGATAGGTACGCTTATTTTTGAGGTTGTTAATTCTAAATAAATAAAATTTTATCAGTATTGTTAATAATTAAATCATTTCAATGAAAATGTTGACATCACTGAGTGTTAGTTTGACATTTTAATCATATCGCCACTTATTAACTCGTCAAGTTTTCATTGTTCTTTCACAATTGAAAAAGTAAGAGTAAAAATTCAACTCAATACTTGAACGATGGCTTACGGAAAGTGAAAAGTGAACAAATGAGCCGAAGTTCCACATTTTTTATTCATTGGCACAGAGCTACGGCGTTAATTAACAATTATGATGTAGTTAATGTTCAAAACGTGATTTCGACAGGCCCGAGGCTCTGCTGCTGCGCAGGCACTGGTGACGCCATTGCTCCTAGATCTTCCTAGTAGGCTGACTCATCCTCATCGAGTTCGTGACCTGAAGTGCGGATTTAAGTAAGTGCTGTCCTCGTCTAACCTCTGTATGAGTAATACCAAACATGAGCATATCTGTACAAGATTTTGCTTTTTGTGGAGCCTCAATCGATCCGGATGAATTCACCGGTAGATATCATTGTTTTATTATGTTTATAGTATAGATTGTAAAAAAAATTAATATAAAACTTCTGAATACAGCTAAATTTCTCTATAAGCATGACGTAAGAAGGGTATTTATCGCGATTGTGCCATGTTTAAGTTTATTACCGTTAATAAACTATAGGTACGTACGTATAATTGAATCAAATTATATACTCGTAAGCAACTAACTGGGATCCAGAACTCATCTCCAAAACAGCTACGGTCAATATAAATAGGTATACATTAAAAAAGTGGCGTTAGCATAACAGTTGGAGTGGTAAGCAAATAACTTGTGGTATAAGAATGGAGATCCGGCTAAGCCAAGACGAACCTGATTCTTGAGATAACGCAAGCGTTTGTAAACGTCATTACGAATAAATAGGTAATTAATGTGAATTATGCACACGTAGTTACAAGGCCTATTACTCAAGGGATCACGACATTATCCAGGATTCTACATTTAGTTGTATGTAGCCAATTGCGAAAGTTATGTATTATAGTAAAAGCTACTTCTAAAACTCAATTATATTTTATTTTTTAGCCATGTATCAATGTGACGAATCGCTCTTAGAAAAAGTAAATAAAAATCATTTTATTTCCTATATATACAGAAGTATTGAAAAATTGGTTAAAATATTGTTTTACAAGAAAGTCTTAATAATATATATTTACTCTTTGATTGTTCAATATCAAAAATACAAAACAATTCAGATACGTGCTTCAGAAATTATTAAATTTATTTAAATTATATGAGCCTTCAATTTACATAGAAAACAAATGTTTCTGCTTAGTGAAAATTGTCAGTTGTGAATGAAGTGACATGCCGTTTAATAAGTAATGAGGTGTTCACTCGGCGCACATACCAATATGTAGACGCAATGAGCTAATCGTGTGAACGAGGACTAAGTAGTACGCAGAACCCTAGCACTAGCGCTGTCTAAATATGTTTCTATTGTTAGTAATTTATTCTTCTAGAAAGTAATATCACAGTTGTTGTAATCGCAATCACCTTAAACACATAATGGTTAAAGATCGGGTTTTTAAATAGGCCGAATCGAAACTATTTTAACAGCATTCTGTATTTAATTACTAATCTTAACATTATTTTAATGATATGATTAATTAAAATGTAACGGTCATCTTAATTCGCCATCAACGATTCCACTACCATTTGAAATAGGCTCTAGAGTCAACATAAAACTTGACGAGCAGCAGTTGAATCTGAAATCGTCATCACAAATCATCGTAATGGTTATTGAGCGCACGTACTCGCACCTTGGCGTACGAAGCGTTGTTTGAAACGCTGCCATGTTGCGTCTTAGGACAGTGGAGTAGTGTGTCGAAGTGGGCCGTGGATTTCGATTGACGATCGATCTGAGATCGCCGGATAAATAACGGCACCTTGCTAATTATCTATTAGCGACAACAATAGTCGCACGTCTGCGCCGATGGGCCTGACAACGCCGTCACGTCGCACCAATCCTCTCTCCGCATTTTATTATTGTCTCTTTCTATACAATATTCAGAACCTGTAACGTGTATTAACAAGCGACATACGAATTGGCAGATCCCATGGCTCGCCTTTGTAAATCACGCGCCAATCTCTTCACAGATCACGCGCGTCAAACGCAATTCGTAGCGTTACACTTCGCTCCACGTTACCGAAAAGATACTTTTGTAGAGTAATTTTATTCCTATCTATGTAAATGTCGCGCAGCTTAAAATTCAGGACTTTATTTGTATTTGCAGAACGTACAGTGAAACGCTCAGGTTTCGTCTAGTCATGTAACAGGTCTATTGGAGCGATGTATTCCCAGGCGGCGTAAACAAATTCTGATCACACCGAGCGAGCTAACAGTGAGACATTGGGTGACAGCGCGCAGTCTTATTCAACTGCCTAATGCAACGTAATATATATGCCTTTTCCCATTACGCTAAACCAGTCTTAGCATTTTTAAGTTCTTGACGCTTTATTTAATATATTATTACATACAAATAAATAACATTGCAATTATGCCATTTATATGCAGCCGAGCTCCTTGCTTTGCAATTTAGGAATACGAAATCAAGATTTGCAAAAATAAAAGTAAATTTTGGAGCTAATTTTCAAGTTTATCTTTATTTTTGCCAGGCTCGCAACGATATTCACCTGATGAGATACTTGCCATAATAATACAGTTGTTTTATATTACTCTAGCTTAACGTGGCGTATAATTAAACGATGCTGAAGCTCACTTTATGAACGTTAAAAGCTTTCCAATAAATATAAAGTTTATTACTAACAAAGTTTATTATAATCTAAAAATAGTAGATACCTTGTATATAAATGTTTCCCGTTAAGCTGTAAAAACGTAGACGGGTATATAAGAAGCAAACTTTGCGAGGCTTAAACTGTAACAGCGGCAAATAAAAGTGATTCTCTTTTGTAAACAGATAACCGGACTGTTAACGATCGTGTATAACCTTTAATAACTTCCTTGTTGTTAATATGAGACTTAATAAGAGAAAGGAGGCGATGTTAAAAATATGTACATCATTCTAATCGAGTGCTCGTAGACGTCAAAGCTTAAGAGCCAGGCGCTCTCTTTGCCGTGTAACGGGACTGCGTTGTTCGGGTCTGCACACAAATTAATGGTTACCGCTCAAGGCCGCCCACAGGCCATCGATATAGATATGTCAGCTTGTTGACTATGAGAGTATTATGGCGCCATCCTAAATGGAAGCTGGAAAAGCGCTCGCTGTCAAAGAATAATTTAAATCACAACTTCATACCGAACTATGGATTTATGTTCAACATACATTAAGTTTTATAAGTAAATACCTATATCCACAGGTGTTTCGGAAGGTTTAATACCAAGGTTTAAAACACACAAGGTTTAATACTAATCAGACGCAGAAATTTCTTTTCTCCATTATAACTGACAGCGGAATTTCTCTGTTTCTAATGAGTTTAGCAAAAACTACGAGTAAAAACGAAAAGCAATCGATAGACGATTGTAGACTAACATTCGACAACATTACTAATTGAATTCTAAACTTCTATCAATGAAGTACAAAAAATAGAGAAAGGATTTATATTCTACAATATTAGCAACTAACTCTCTCCGGCATTGTAATGTGGAGAAATTAAGATTCATTTCTAATTTGTACGGCAAGTGGTAAAGCAAAAGAGTGAACGGATCTGTCAGTGTTCAATTAATGTAACCCGATGCGAATTTAATTTAAGTCATAGTGTTAACTGTGCGAAAATTGGCCATTCAAAACTTTGCAAAAATTAATTTGAATTAGTAGAGCACAAAGTGTTCCTATTTGGTGCGACACTATCGCCAGCTTTTTGCTTTGTAGGTGAATCGTTAGCCGAGTTTCGCTGGCCAATGGTTAACCTTGATGTATACTTTCAGTTACATCCATTTCGCACTTCTCTCGTTGTCGTCACTTCACGTCCGCCTAGTTTTATTGTAATCGAGTCATGGACAAAAAATATCAATCAAAATTCTAGCACAAGCCCCGAGGCGCGGGCTCTTACTGTTGTTCCGAGTTTTCCTGCAACAATATAATAAACATCAATGGTAATAAGTATGTTTATATGTTGGTATGTTTTTTTCCCTCTTTTATAAATTCGAACTACGCATGATTTCTTTAGTGTGTTTTGAAATTATGTTTTATTTAAATCATGAAAAGTCTCTCCTAGAAGTCATTGTTCAATTTTTCATAATATTTCCAAATTAATGTCTACTTAAAGGACCTCAACTGAGTTTCGATGACTGTTTATATTTTATTGGCAAGGATTTTCCCAAAACTTATCTGTCTATTGTTAGTAAAGTAAGAAGTTATAGAAATAGCAATCACTGAAATTAACATTTATTTTTAGGATTATAAGTGTATTTGCTGAAAAGCTTGAAAGGAAAGGAAATTGACAGTTAAAATAAGCTAACATGACATCAGGTTTGGCTCAACAATTTTTTTATAATAATACTCTAGTACTGATACTATAATTTTAACTAATTTCTAAGCATTTTACAATCCTTTGATGTATTTGTAAATGTTTTTGTATACCTACCTACTATTTGTAATGCTTCTGTTCGAATAATTCAGTAATTCAATAAATCATTCAATAAATTCAATAATCATTATATTATTAAATCAATTTTACTAATATCTTAATATATTGATACGATAATATCACAAAAACAGTATCCATACAAGAAGACAATCCTGTGAAGTTTACCTTAGTTTTATTTTAAATATAAAAACATTTTTTAATCTGACCATCTTCGCTGAGTTCATCTCTTTAAAATTTGCATACACAACTGTGAAAGCTTAATATTGAATAAAGCTGGTAAGGAATAAAATTTTTATAGCGATATTAGACTATTATCTCTAGACCTCAACGAATCTTTAACTACAATGAAAACAGATTATATTCACCACCCACCACTTGCGGACCACTACAAATTAAATTAATTACTGTTAATCGCTGTCATCATATTTTGTAGATATTCGAAGGCAAAGGATTTTATTAATTAATAATTCAGACTACACAGGTATATTATATATATTGTGTTATAGGGTTATGGTAGTTGTATAAGTAGAATGTTTGAACCCAATCCTAAGATGGGAAAGCGATGGGATAGGATAGTCAAAGTCGGTAACAGCCAGTTAAGATATTGTTGTTTTGAAATCATAATAGTATGAAGAACCTACGTGCTAAGACGTGCCAAGTTCAGTGACTCTTGGGGCGGCGCGGCCGCGGCAGGAAGCTGTGTTCGCATTGCGGAACCTGTTTGCGCACCCCAACATTACCTCTGTTTTGTTAAATTTTGGCCATAACAACTCCCGATTCTGTTTACCGTTCACTACTTATACTGTTAACCGAAAAGTTTAATGACATCGAGGGTCAAACATTTCTTTCATCATTCGACTTTAGGCGCCTAATTAACTGCTACGATCGCTGTCGGTGTCGTTTTAAGAGCACACGAGATGCGAGACGAGGTAGAGAGTAAATATAACGGTTTCAATGTCGGGGCGTATTGCAATTTTGGCCTTAGTTACATAACAATTAGCGAAGGAGTTAGCCGGCGAGCGAGCGGCGGGCGCCTCGCGCGGGGTCAATGGCAAGCGGGCGCGAGTTGCCACTTAGGTTCAAGGGTATCTTGGCCAGGCTTACATGCTATCGCATACCGTCTAAACCCATAAACACTCTTGACATCTTTGAATTCACATTGTTTCAAAGCGAAGCGAATCGTTGCGATCCCTTGTATATTCATGACTGATTAACTAAATTAATTGCCAGATAAACTATACAAATCAGTAAAGGCGCACCTTTAACCAAATATTGAAAGATTTATCAATGGAATGTTGTGTTACCGGATATTAGAACTCTAGATACGTCATGTAAACCGAACGCGAAAAGGTAATTTCATGTCATTAGCATGTTCTCACGTTAACTATTTTCTTATCACAATTCTCTCACCTTTTTCAATTAAACTGCACGCAATTCTAAACATACCTTTTAATGCAGTAATGCCTACAGAACATGTTTTCACGGTGAACTTGATTTAGAGACATCGCACTGAAAATAAAAGACAATTGTATTTTGTTTTTAGTTGGTTAAACTGAACGATGACGAGTCTCACGATTATTTCAATATATATTTTTTCAACAAAATATATCTCAAGTTGAAAAATTAGTTAACGATTTTATTAAAATTGCGCTACCTCAAATTATAGTCACGAAAATGGAAAAAACTATACATAAACGTGACTTAAACAAAAAAGATTTAGACGCTTCAAGGACATGACGTCTTTATTTTGAGTCTGTAAGTAATAATAGCTATGCCTAATTATGTGCAGTCTGCTAACGGTCAGGAAACCTTATTTATATGTTACCGTAGTCTTTGGTCCAACCTCTGTCTGAATTCAATTCTATGCCAACTCATGAAATCGGCGAAATATTTAAGTGTAATACCAAGAGTACCCGATCTATATTTAAACGTTTACTTCTAGTTGAGTTAGAAGTAAGTATGGCTAAACTTCATATTATGGCATTTCTAAGCGCTTATTATATCAGTAAATAAACAAGAAGTATTTTTTTTTATTTGAATGATTATAGAACTATCATTTTAGTCATTTAAAACTCAAAGATGGCAAAGGAAGATAAACCGATGAAGCAAATAATGAAACCCGTTCCAAGTTTTTGTGTCCTGTTTCCACAGGCTACAGTCCACCTTACCACCCGACTGCACTGGGAATAAAATGATTTGTTTTTATAACATATAACGGTATGCTATAGCATTATATAACTTTGCGATTCATTAAAATGTTTGCTTTGAACAAAAACAAATATTTTGTTGTGCTATTAATCTGTGACAGGTATCTCTAATTACAAATATAACAAATTAAACATATTTGTAATATATATATCATATTACAAATATATATGTCATATATATCATATATATATGACATATATCTTAATTTTCTCTCGAATTATCAATTAAAAATGGATCTACAGTCGTCTAATATAAATGGAACTAATGGTTCTTATAATAGTAGAATACAATAAGATATCTCTCAATTAAATATGAACTTTACGAAAATTGCGAAGTGATTTCGACTGCGTTTTTGCTCCATTTCAACTCAATAATTGGCTGTCTGTACAAAATGTCACCAAAATCGTTTGCGTGGATGAATTCCACGTGCATATATAATATCAGTAATAATAGAGAACTATGATACGCGTGTAATAGGCATTTAACTATCCAGACATATCAAATTGTATTATGACGTGATTAATCAAATCATCGCGTAACGCCTCACCGTGACTCGAGCTCAGCGCGGCATTGAAACGACGATGCCATATTAACAGTTCTCTCAGTTTTGCCAATAAATAAATATTAATAGGCGCCGACCACGAAAAGCAATCTCGGAGGGTGGCAGTTAAGTGCCCGCGGGTTGTTTTATAACGAACTTCATTAATGAGTTGCAGCGAGACTCGCAAGATTGTATACAGCTTCTTTGCGCTAGAGTCAATAATCTATTCACTTGTACCTAATGTGGAGTAACATTTTGTAATTACTATTACTCAATTGTGCAAAGCAGTGTATACGGGCGCTGCGATATCTCATTGTTATGTGTGCACTTCTACTAAATCTTAACGGAAACATAATTACCGGAGCGCTATGGTAATTGTATGGAAAGTGATTCGTTGTACTTAATGAAAATTCGCGACGCAGCGGCTGCTCTTCCTGCTTTTACTAATTAGCAGCATGCAGAAGCGTTGAAGTCTAATGTAAAGCGTGTAACGCGCCTGCGCGCGGCCTGCTCGCCCATGAATGGGCGCTGTGAATGGAGGTCGCCACGCTGACATTTGTTTATTGTGCTTATATTAGGGTAAAAAGATTAATCTACTGTCAATAGCTAATTAGAGATGTATTTACGAGAGCTTGCTCAATTCCGTTGATACAATTGTAAATTTCGCAAGGCACGTAAATGTCAATTTCAAACAAGGCTATCGAAAACCTTGGGTCTAATCAAGATAATCCCAACGCGGCTTATTGTCCGCGCCTTTGCAACACTTGTATGAAGAGCTCATCAGTTTAGATTATCTCATCACTCGTTTAGAATCGTGTTCACGAAGGCCTTCTTGACGTGGCGTCCATCACAAAAACCACCCAAACGCCTGCCGGATGAGCTAAGCCGCCCCAATCTCGCGCACGATTCATTGATTATAGCTATGAGTAAAAAATTCAATCATCGGCCGAAATTAATAACTCTTACGAAATCAACGAAATTTTCAACAAATTGTATTAACGTATCGTGGACATGGTGCACGTAGCGAGCTCAAACTCGAGTTTCGAGCAGAAGATGATGTTGAAAGAGACATTCCACTTAATTTTATTTATTATGTGCACCATATTTCAATCCATTCGTATTAGTAAATAACAATAAATACATTGAATTCTTAATGCAACATCTCTTTGAAATAAATATTTAATATATTCCAATAATTTTTCCGGAAACATAAATACCTAACTATTATATTCATTTCTTGATACGTTATTTATTAGCCGGATGTTTAACACATAATGGCTGATGATGATATCAACACTAC
>JAAAKR030000032.1:1328019-1346162 GCA_010014985.3 Delias pasithoe
TATTAAAGAAAGTAAAATAAAATTATACTAAACATAAAATAAGCTTGCCTTGTCCTATGTTAAGCAGCATAGGTTATTTTTAAAGGCCATATATATATGTTTTAAAGATTACCGATAAATAATTTAAAAAATTTATTACAAAATATTAGATTTTATAGAAGTTAAAAAGTCTGGGATGGAATCCTCCACAATTTTGTAAAAATTAACAACTAGCTGAGCTAGTTCTTTTGAATCTCTTTTTACAAGCGCTCAAAATGTGGTGTGACGTGAATGATACAGTAGACAATAATACCATTTATTATTTTATTTGCTGTATGTCTTTTTGATGTGAATAAGTAAAATCTTTTATTTTTACAATAATAAACTAGTCGTAGTGCCTATATGAATTTGAATTATGCACATTGGTAATTTCCATTTATGCTTTGTTTATGGCTTTATCATAAAAAATATTTGCCATTATAGAAAATTGTTTTATTATGTAATTCTGTAATAGGGTAACTTTTAAGAGAACAATGTCAACTTTAGAAAGTTGTCTATTGACGTAATGCGATTAACATACTTTGATCATTTAATTTATATTGAAACTCTATAACTTAAAGTAAAATTGTATCCAGATTTTACTATTCCAGTATGTTTTCAAATTTCAACTAGCAAATTGCAATGGGTTTCTAACCCGAAGCTGACGTATTTTATATTTGTATGAATTAGGAAATTGTACAGATTTTTAGTGATAAGTGTACCATCTGTGTTTATTTTTACCTAATATTATTTATTTCTGTTCATGATTAAGAAATAATGTCCTTCGAGTACTTACCTGTAGCTGAAGATGAAAACGAAGAACCCATAGAACTTCCAGTCGAAGATGATGGGACTTTGATGTTAACAACTGTGTCTGCGCAATTCCCTGGCTGCTGTGGTTTAAAGTATCGTCATACCGATACAAAAACATTTAGAGGAATAAGATTAAGAGATGGCAGGCTGTATCCTCCGCCAGAAGGATGGGGCAATCATTTATACATTTGCAGTTTTCCAAAGGAAAATAAAAGGAAATCGGGTGATATCACCGAGAACTCATTATTAAAAAATAAACGAAATGATAATTTATGTTCTGATTTAATTGTCTTAGGATTGCCTTGGAAAGCAACGGAACAGACGGTACGTGAATACTTCGAAAAGTTTGGCGAAGTGTTAATGGCACAGTTGAAGCGAGATCCAAAAACGGGTATGTCAAAAGGATTCGCTTTTATTCGTTTTTCATCTTACACATCACAAATGAGAGTTCTAGCTCAAAGACATATGATTGATGGTCGTTGGTGTGATGTCCGGATACCAAATTCTAAAGAAGGATCAGTCACCTCAATGCCTTGTAAAGTATTTGTTGGCCGCTGCACAGAAGATTTGACAGCAAATGATTTGAGGGAATACTTTTCACAGTTTGGTGAAGTCACTGATGTGTTTATTCCGAAGCCTTTTCGTGCTTTCAGTTTTATAACATTTTTAGATCCAGAAGTGGCACAAAGTTTATGTGGTCAAGATCACATCATTAAAGGAGTGTCTGTGAATGTATCCAATGCTTCACCCAAACAAAACAAGAGTAGTTCAAATCAACGAAATTTACCAAGTCGAAACTATGAAGAAAGTCACCACAATGCTTCGAACAACAATTCCTGGAGTAGCCGGAACATGGATATGGTTAATATGCAAGCTCTTGGCATATCTGGCCAACATAGTCAGACTGCAGTAGCTGGTGGTGCAGGACAAGGTCAAGGTGGTAGCATGCCTCTAAGCATGGGAGGGTTACCCGTTAACCAAGCATTAGTAGCAGCTGCTTTAAACCAAGCAGCTGGATGGGGACTCATCAATAATATGCCTTCTGGGGGATCTGAGCAAGGTGCATTTGCAGGTCCAGCATCATCTGCACCACCTGCTCCTGCCAATTTCTTATCCTGGATGCAACAAGGTAATTCTGCTCAGGGACCTTCTAGTCAGTGGGGACAAAGGCATCAATCCCAAGGCCACTCAGTTTGATCTAATGGTAAATAATAAGCTCACAATAATCTCTGTGATTGTAGCAAAAATAGATTATATTATTTGAAATTAACTACAACATAATATATGGGTTGTTTTTTGGTGTAGAGTGGTTTGCTACTGGTGTTATATATATAGATGTATGTGTATGTATATATACATATATATTAATTTATAATAATATTTGCTTTTTTTGTTGTTTTTTTGATCATTAACTATTTTAATAGTATTTAATTAAAAGCTTTTTAATATCACATTAGATAATTGTGTACATAAAATATCTTACATAATAAGATAAAAATATTGTGTACTACATTTATGATAATATCACACTAAGCAACATTAAAAATTGTATAGGTATGTTATACATCTTCAGGTTTATTGGCATTGGCACTACTAAGTAAAATTTATTCATGAAAGTTATTTTATCTTTTATCATTGCCTTTATACCAAACAAGTTTCTATTATTAATTGAACTTATCAATTTTTATCAGCTATCTGTATTATACACAATTATAAAAAGAAATCCCTTATTTCTAAAATATTTTTCATACCAATACTTCAATTGTTTCCCTTATTATTAAATTAATATATTTGAAATGTTTTGATTTATTTACAAGAAGTGTATGAAGATTAAAATTGTTTTGTTTTTGTGTTGTCATATTTATAAATGGTGAGAAGGAACATCCTCAAAACGTGTAACTGTACCTATGATAGATTAAGAATACTAACTTATTGTACAATAAAAGGTATAATATGTTTTGCAACAGAGTGTTGAAAGTTCATCCTTGTGTATAGAAAAAGATAGAGAATCTATTTATTGTTATCATTGTTTGACAAAGTAAAAAATGTTGATTATTATTATTATAAATTTATTCTGTGTTTCCTCAGGACATGTGGCTTAAATTGAGGATAAGTATATATATTTTTGACAAAATAAATAGCTAGAATATTTTTGTGACTACGCTATATTATTATGGAATTGTTTATTGAATGGGTACCTAGCTATAGTTAACTGTAAGAGTCCTGGCACATGTGAGACAGAATACTAGTGTGTCTAAAAGACAAAGCTGTTTGTACAAAATTCAAGACTGTAAATAAGTAAAGATCAGATACAATGTATAGCTATGTTAAAATAATATTTAACATTTATAATGGCAATAGAAGTTATTATGTAGCATAGAAGATTAAGCGAAAATACATAATAAATAGGTATTTGTAATAGGTTCGAAAATATATTTTGTATACCTAACAGAATGCACTCATGTAGAAAGAACCATGATCAACATGTTGTTACTTCTATTTTAAAAAAATTACACCTTTTTTAATTAAACAAAACGTTCCATAATAAATTTATGATGATATTTTTTATATATTATTAAAATTAGTGATCCTTCACAAATCGCGTCGATTGTAAAACATTTCGTATATATACTGTTAAGAATTGTAGGTTGGTGTTAAAAATGTTCCAAGGACATTAACTAAATTGTATTTTACACTTTGCTTTATTTTCGTTACTATACTTTGAAATAAATAATCGTGTAAATTTGGCTAGGTTGCACCATTGTTGGTTTTTAGGCACCAAGCTTTTCGAAGCGTCAAGCAAAGAATACTTGTGTATTGTTTATCCTCGCTATTATTATAAATAATTCTATTAATTATTGTACGAGTAACGAATAATATTGTTAGAGTTGAACGATTCGTTCACACTAAAATGGAGTGTCATAGGTACCTATTCATTATTTTCTACCAATATGTACCTATAGGCCTATAACAACGTTGTTTTTTTTTTCTAAAAACGAGTATTTTGGTTATTTATCGTACCTGTAAGTTGTAAGTTTTCGCTTGGTTTTGTTTGTGTTATTAACTTATTTAATAAGATGGGATATCATTGATTGATGTTATTTATAATTTTGTGTGCCAGGCTTATGTCGGTGGATGCAGGCGAGTTTTGTTACATAGGTTGAGAGACCGAATATCTGCGAACCATACAATGTTCAATAAATCTAAGAGTTATCGAGTATAATAACTCCCCTTGAATTAATAGGTTTGCCATTTCATCAAATATTGTATACATAATGGCGGAGTCTTCAATTTAATATTGTTTGGTTTGTAAATTTATATTAAGACGTAAATTGCTGTTACAAAACATGATAAAAATTCTATAAACTGATTTTATTTAAAAACTGATAAAATCTTTTATTTCTTATGTGCAATATGTTATATTTGTACAAAACTAGGTAAATAACATTCTGTTGCAGTGAAATTATAAATTATTGCAATCTTATAAATTAATCGAGTCCGATGTTCGTGTGTGCGCTTAGTCATTGCATATATTTTACTTGTAACAATTTCTCACATACTTCAATAGGATCAAAGGAACAAGGTGCTACATAAGTCGGCTGGCAAGATATCAATATATCTAGTTAATGAAATTATAACGAGTTCTTGATATCGTGAATGTACGTCTTGTAATTATTACGGTTGCATTAAGTATCTCTAAGGCTCCATAATGGAAATTACGTCAATCAGGCCTAGATTTTAAGTAAAGCTAAAAAGATTTCGATTCAATATAGTATCAACCGTACATAGTAAGTATGCTTAGATTGTTAATCAACGTACAATCTCCTCCTTCACTAGCTTTACCTTAACTTCTTAACCTGGTGCCAACTAACTTTTGACCATAGAGATACTTATGGTTCACTAGAGAAACGTGGTGTCTCAACGTTTATAATAAATACAATATGCGACAACACGACTTGAGCGAAATCGTTGAATATGTTGAATAACCTGGGCTGTTTCTAAATGCTATCTGATACTTGTATAAATTCATATTAATTACACTAATTTTCTATTGTTGTATTATATTTACCATAATTGTTTATATCCACTTCGACCGTGGATTTCTTTTTTATTTATTGAGAAAACAGTTCACTGTTAATTTTTATGCCTGTTTTATTGATTCTATTGAATTTTATTTTTGTGTCTGCATTGATTGAATAAAGTACTTAAAATAAAAAAAAGATATTGCCATGACTTTAATTTTGTTTAGCGTTTTTATAATCATACAAATACGTTCTTAAAATGATGAGTAATGTACACAGTACACGCGATAAAAAGAAGTGAGGAATGATGCGGGCAACTAACTACATTTAACACACACAATACACCAACTCCTGATCGTGTTAGTACCAATGATGCCATTATGCAGCTGTTACTGGCTTCTTCGGTTTCTATTAATTTCTTTGTTGTAATGTCATTTGGCATAATACATTTAGTATATTAAAAAAATGTATAAATGGATGAATATATATTTTACAGTAAAACTTTATATACAAGCAAAAAAAATATTCTTTATTAAAAGTGACTACGTGAAGATCTAATTTGTTTTAGCTTGTAGCTATCTCAGTCATATCTATCGGAATCGTAACGTATTTCTCTATTGTGTTAATCATTGTTGGAAAGCGACTTAGAATTTGTTAAATGCCTCGAGCATATTATCATATAGGATAAAATGGTAAAATAATAAGGAAGGTTTAACATACTTAGAAAATTTGCAACGACGATTCCTATACGAATTTAACTTATATATTATTAAGTTATAGAAAACTTCCCATATGTTTAAATTTGATTTATGAATTAAATAATTGATATCTTATTATTTCGGCTTCTGTGCCAAGCGCTAACAATTTTGCCAGTGTCATTATAACAATTTTTACATAAATAATCGAGCAAGTATATAAACCAGGTTCAAAGGGACACACAACTTATTACCATAAACAAACATTTTAACCAAAGACAGACATATAGAGAGAACAAAATAAAAGTAAAAATTGATACAAAGTACCTACATTTCTAAGTAGTGACATAAGGTTGTAGAGAAGCACAAAGATATTATGTCATTTAAAACATCTTCGACGCAGACTCGTGCAAATGCTAAGTTTTGGCCCGGAAAACAAATTTCTGACAATTAAAACAATATTTTATTGATAATCTATGCAAAGAAAGTCATTGTCACAATTTAATTACCCAAGATTGAATATTACTTAAACATATTAAGAACCCCCTTATTTCAAAATTGTTGTGTCTAGCTAATACTATAAGTACATATTTTTATTACAATGCAATATAGAAATGGAACCACAAAGAAAAAAAGAGGCTGGGCCAATAGCACCAAGCAGTGTTAAGGCTGCAAGAAAAAGTTTTGCAGTTACAAATACTTATGTAAAGAATGTGACGCCGCAAAAAGAAATAATTACGGTTCACACTAGTTCACCACATATTGAACACCGATCATTTCACAGCGAACAAAATCAGATATACCAAGGTGAAGTGAATGTTCTTTCTATAATGTAAGTACTACTATTTTTCAGGATATCGTTAATGCCCTAACACGTCCATCGCCGTAAGCCGTGGCGGACGCCCTCGCTTAATCACTGTTACTATCTAGGCTCAGACATGCCTAACGGCAACATGAAGCTAAGAAATATGCAACTGCGTGTCAATTTCTAATTAGCATTATGTATGCTTTTTTTTCAATTTTTTAAATATATATGTACATGAATATCATTTAAAACAAAAAACAATGTCTAAATCCGGCATAAGTAATTTAATGTAACGAGTATGTTCTTTCGCTTCGCGCAGAGATACAAATAAGGACATTGTGTGCTGCAAATACACTGAGGATACAAAAGATATCGCCACTGGTTTCATTGACGGAACGGTCAGATTATTCGATTGCAATACTGGAAACTGTACACACACACTCGTAGACGATGAATGCCGCGCTTATCCTGGCCCAGTTACGGCGCTCAAACATAGGCCCGTTAGCAAGGCGCATCCTATCACAAACATGCTCTTGTCGTCTTGTTAGTATATTTTTGTCTAAATTAAAAGCTGCTTTGAGAGCTAGTATTCGCTGTAAGCGTCTTATATACTTGAACGTCAGTTACTAAATTACAGTAACGAGAGTATGAAAAAGATAAGCAACTTCACCTTACATGACAGGAAAAAGTGCCTATTCGCTCTCTATTCTATCTCTTGCTTGCAATAATGGCGTCTGGTGATAGTCACTAAATCTGTTGACGTATGATTCATGATAGTCGTATCCTCCGCTCACGCATATTTCCCAACAGCTAACGCTATATTTTTTCCCGACTCGTAAATGACGACGAAAGATTTGGAATGTAGTCGATGAATATTCAATACATCTTCTAATAAAACAATTATCATCACCTTGAAATTGGTCCACGTTTTAGATGTAAATGGATGCATAAAATGTTGGAAATACAAATACAATCAATGCATTTACACTATCAGAGAGAAACGTCAGACATTGGGTATATGTTACCACCCACGTTTCACCAAGTTTGTTACGTATGGGGATGATGCTAAACTTAATATGTATGATGAAGAAGCACAAACACAGGAAAGGACGTTTTACTCCAGGCAATATTTATTTATATTTTACCAAAATTGTCTCTTCCAAATAGTACCGCTATGTATATTGGCAAAATTATGCTGCGATTGAATTAAGAAATTTGAGTTGCGAATGGCACTTATTAAGTAACATAATGGTTTCCTGACGGAGGTTAATTTTTAATTTGACATTTTTTCAAATAAATCTTTAAGGAACCTGCATTAAACAAATCAGATTTACGAATTATAAGCGAACATTTAGGTTATTAAAGGTTCAAATTTATAGTATCATAGAACACATAAATACTATTCTATTTATACAAAACTACACCATGGAGTAGTATAAATTTGATCATTTTGTAATATTCAGTCAAAGGAAAAATATCATCGATGGACATACATCTAGAATTTTCGCTTGTGCATTTAATCCTAAGTCGCACCACGAGCTGATCTCAGGCGGCTGGGATGACACGGTCATGTGCTGGGATGACCGCCAACCGTACGCAACAAAATATTTCCCGGGTGTCCACATGTGCGGTGAAGGGTTAGATTTTGATAAGCCCGGCAAGCAGGTACTCATTTGATTTACTTTTTTACGTTGAGTTGTTAAGATTTTTACTTTATCTAAATACTGTTTTACTCCTTACATTAATAAAACGATATTTCTTATAACGTTGAAGATTCTCACGTGCTCTTGGCAAGAAGACGACACCATACAGATTTGGGACTATGGCTCTTGTAAGCTGATAGAAACTATTGTTCCTGATAACCACCAATCTAAGCTGTACTGTGGAAAATTTGTACCCGAAACCAATTTGACCGTTTGTGGCGGTTCGGAATCTAACATTTTGCGCGTAGTCGACATAAATATGAAGATTGTAAGTTAAAAAAGTTTAATTTACTTTTTTAGTCCGCCTTTTTGATTTAATATTAAATTTTCAGACGGAATGTTCAATTAGAAGCAACCCGGGAGCAATTTACGCGTTCGATTTCGGGACAGTGCGACGGAAAGCCACCAAAATACCTGATACTTATAAGAAAATAAGCGAAATTCAAAACATACCTAAAGTAGCGTTTGTTACTGGAAAGAGACTACAAATAGTAGACTTTGGTTGAGGACAGGTGAAGCTGTCTTATTTAAAAAAAGATAAAAGTTTCACATCATTTATATCAATTTTTACATTTTCTCTACAAACAAACAGAATATTATGTTTAATATATAATTTCATGTGGTAGACACAATACACTGTGATTTCATTTGTAAATAGTATATAAAACTCTAGAAAGATAAAATTTCGAGTTTGGCAAGAATTATAATTATATAAAAATTATAATGAAATAAATAAAATAAAACAATGTTTCTACATAGTATTGTACACAGGATTCGAACACCTATTGTTCGATCGGTTCAAGTTGAGCCTGGTCAACGGATGCGTTTTCCCATGCTGCATTTGCTTCTTATTTTGAGCTTTCGACAAGACAGTCGAGACCACGAGGTCCGTGTAGTGCAGCGGTGGCAGGGCGAGCACCGTCGGTGCCACGGGCGGCCGCCGCGCCCCGCCTCCACCGCCGCCCGATTCGGAGCGCGCGCGCGTCGGCGCGTCGTACCGGTCCACCAGCACGCGCACCGACACGTCCTCCAGCCCCCGCGAGCGCGCCTCAAACTCCTTCTTCAGGTTGCTGACTAGGCCCGGGGCGGGGGGCAAGGCGCGTGGCAGGTCACCGTGCGAGGCGGCCGCCAAGCGGCGGCGGCGCGGCCCGACCCGCAACCAGGTGTCGGATGGCGCGGAGGCAGACAGCCGTCCGCCCCACGTGGCCGCGCCGCGACCGCACGCCCGCTCCTCGCCCGCCAGCTCTTTCAGTATGGCACACGTTTCGTTGAATTTGCGTTCGTTTTCTGAAATGTTGACAGGCGAGCGGCACGCGGCGCGACTCCGCCGCGGCTCCGTGTGTTCATTTATAATGCTGAGATCGGAGGGAGGTTTGGGGGCGGGCGAGTCCGGCCGCTCCTTCGGGCGCTTGTCCTCCCGCGGAGGTAGCTGAGGTCGAGCGGAGCGCGTGTCGTAAGAGCCCCAGGAGGAGTGGCGCGAGAGGTCCGGCACCACGGCGCTGTCGAACGAGCTCCAAGAGCTTTGCCGGCTCGGCGGAGGCGCGTCTCCGTCGACCGCTCTTCTTTCGTCACAGTCTAAAGTACGGTCAACGAACCCGTATATAACGTCATGTTGCTTTAATTTCACGTCCATAATACCACTATCACTCTTCACTATATTGTCACTATCACTAGCATTCCTTGTTTCCTCGTTGCTTATCCACGGCGCTTCCCCTGGGTCCCACGTGTGTATTCTATCGGACTCGTTATCTAACTGTGCACATTTGTGGGCTGCGTTGCGAACAGGAGACGATTGAAGCTTATTTGTCTGCTCGCCCGCATTACTCGAGGCCATGTTGTCTGGGATGTTGTTAAAATTGAGTCTTTGATTTCTACGAGGAACCTCCTTCCTATCACCTGATGCGGCGTTTTCAATTTCATTAACGATATGCTTCACTGAGAGAGCTCCTTCTTCTTTAAGCCTAATTATTTGATTTGGGGAGACACTGTAACTACCGCTGGCGCATGGCATCAGCATATGCCGAGTCTCCGACGAAGCAAGGTTTTCAAGCGACACTGAAGTCGGCGGGAGTAATTCTGACGCCAGCTTAGTATCAGGAGACCAAGAGCGAGGCCGACCCGTGTACGACCCCGTCATGGCGAGAGCCAAAGGCATCGGATCTGTTATTTTGTGGTCCATTTTCGATGAATTCTTTGGAGACTTTAGATTTGTTTCGGACTTAGATCTTTGCAGCTTTTCTTTGTTTTTCATGGCATCAAGTATGCCTTGGTAAGTCTCTAATTGATTTAAGAAATTCGTATTTGGCTTGATACAGCTTCTTTTAGCTTTGACGTGTTTGAGAGCTTTATCGAAATGCCAGTTGAAGGCCTTCATGGCGTACGCGATTACTACAGAGGCGGATCTACTGATTCCCATTTTACAATGAACGAGAACTTTGGAGCCGTCATTTCTGGCTTTATTAATATATTTATATGTATTATCCCAATGTTTTAAAAGGTCAGTCTTATCGTCGTCATATACTCTTATGTTTAGGTAATCAAACATTCCAGGGAAGAAATTGTCTATTTCTCTCGTCACGTTCAAAATATGTCGAACTCTGTAAGCAAACATTAGTTGATAAAGTTTTCTTAAATAATTGAGTTCCAGTTTTTTTTTGTCAAAATACTGATAAATCTTACCCATTTCTCTGCAATTCCTCCAGATTGCTGGCATTCCATTCGGAGCCCAAGTAGACATGGTCAAATATTTCAGTGGGGGCGTCCATCTGTCCTAGAATTGTGAGCATCTCCTGGTCTATGAAGGACTTGTACTCCGCCAAATCCATATCTAACTCGTCTTCTAGGCGGCCGCGGATCGCTTTACTCGTAACCTCGTCTAGGTCGACGCTCATCATTATTTCCTTGAGTGTGCACCTTATCACCCGCTCCGTCTCGTCTCTTTGTCGAGGTCTGAAAGTTTACAGTCTTTCAAAATATATGAACCCTTCAAGTGCTTCTATATGAACGATAGTGAGCATATAAACTAACATGATGCAGAGGTACTCAGTCGCCCTTTATAAAACACCACTTACAGGAACAACTTTATTTTACGGGTCTACTATAATTAGAGCATTCAAAGCATCCATCAGCGGCATAGATATTAGTAATATTAATTAGTTCTAAGTAGTACTGCTATAAAAGGGCAACACATATACAATCAATGGGCGACATGTCTAGCTACAGTTGACATAATAAATGCATAATATTAATGCATTCAATATCATACTATAGAAAATATGTTTCTGCCTTTCGCTGTGAGTATATATTTTATGAATATATTATAGACAATTTTAAATCTATAGATAATGACAATATTTGGAAGCAGATGCATCAGCATCAACTCCCAAAGAGTCAAGCTGATCGTAAAGAATCTGGTCGTCAACAATTCGAGCGGCTCTACGTTGAATATGATCTAGAGGAAGAAGCTGATATTTGGGAGCTCCCGCCCAGAGGTGCGAGCAATACTGCATATGAGGCCGGATATGCGCTTCATAGAGTTGCAAGCGGTGGCCAGAAGTTGAGTACCGCTTCGCCATAATGAGCACTCCTAGCTTCTTGGCGGTTAATTTAGCTTTCTCCTCCAGATGACCGCAAAATTGAACATCCGTGGAAATGTTGACTCCATGTATTCCGATACTCGTTGAAATGGACAATGGGGTGCTCTGGAAAGAGGGAGATACGACAAATCGAGACTTTACCGGTAAACGCAATCGAAGGCCTACGCTATTTCCAAACTGACAGCCAATGCCTCTGCATTAGAATCAATGGCCTCAGCCTACCGGTGAGTGGTTAGGTAAAATATACAATCTCTAGCTGAGCGACAACGGCGGAAACCGTACTGTCGGTCACTGATCAGCTGGCGACCCTCCAGATACTGTAGGAGTTGGCCATTGACGATATTTTCCATTAATTTGGAGCGTAAGGGAGTAATGATTATTCGGCGGTAGTTTGATGTGTCTGAGCGGTCGCCCTTTTTAAGGATCGGGTGCACTAAGGCTATCTTCCACTCATTTGGGACATAACTCAAAGAGTACAGGTATCGGAAAGGCGCGTGAGAACCGGGGTCAACTCACGAAGGACGCCATCAGGGCCAGTCGACTTATGAATGTCCAAGGATAGCAATGCTTTGCGTAGGCCACGGTGCCGAAATATAACTTTCGCGTTAATGTGTCACACCGCGGAATAGACGGTGGTGGAAATCCTTGGCCATCCAAACTCGAGTTGCACACGAAGAGGGGACCCGGGGAGGTCGGCTTTCCCCTCATCAGCGTATCGTCCCATGGATTTCCCTGCGCTGCAGAATAACATCGATGACAGAATCGACAACAGCTTCAGGATCTGCCTTCTTAAAACACATCGGCTCTCAGGGTAAGACGCAAAAAGGGACGCAAGCCATCGTAGTCGGCTGACCTGTAGTGCCAAACGCGACGAAAGCCCTTAAAGACGGTTCGTAGGGGACGCACAGATGGCACTGTACTCCAGATCACGCAGTGGTCATAATATCCCAAAGGAACATCGACGGACACCTGGTGAGAGATCAGCAAAAGATCCAACAGCGAAGGCCTCTGACCATCAAAGTCTGACATTCGTGTAACCGAAGGAACCAAATGGTTTTAAATATTTCTTGCCTTTGAAAAAATTGCCCAGACTCTACTAGCATCTAACTTATTAATTAGGTACTAGTGAAGAAGTGGTTCATGTATCACCCAGTTTTCAGACTTTATTGTAATTTCCGAAAAGTGCCCAATCAATGTTGATTACATATGTTTTTTATGTTCATGATTGAATATATAATATCCAAACGTGCAATATAATGTGTAGACTCTAAAGCAAACAAAATATGCTCTTTTACTTGTTCAATGGAAAAGCTAGGGTATGCGGACGTATTGGTTAAGTGAGCGAATTATCAGTATCATTATGCACGAAAAATAATTCAATAGACAACGTTAAAAAAACATTTAAGTTTACTCACTTAGCAGTTTATAATAATCTATAAATGGAATGTTTCTTTGATACTGTTTGTGTTCAAATAAATGAAATGATTGATATCGATTGTTTTAATATAATGTGCACTTGCACAGTCCTTTAATATATGTAAATGAATAATTAGTGAACGCAATACTCTAGACTCTAGAGGTTCAATATCTTTTCGTTATATAAACTTAGCATGGAATATTAAAGTATGCACAGAATGTGTATGCAAATTTCGCATCGATTACTAATTGAAGTACGCAATGCCATTTTGAGATAATACAAAATTGTTTCGTTGTGCATTTTGCACGCAGCAAATGTGTTTAATTAGCGTATTTGCCAACGTCCGATCCTTTCCGAGGTCGAGAAATGAGGTCTAGGTACCGTAACCGTTTAATATCGTAACAAGATTTATATTGTACAAACAAAATTGCTTAGCCAAACTTAATTCATTTTATTACTATAATTAATAATTCAATTTATTCCTAGTAGATTTCCCTTCCTCTTCAACTGTGGATTCTTTGAATGACGACGCCGTGGATACACTATACCGCTGACGATAAAACGATAGAAATCGCTAAGTAAATAACCAAGGGGAAGCGAAACTGATAATTTTAATAAATTGCTAAAAAGTAACTATGACTTATAACATCGACGCAACTTGCATTAGATATGAAAAACGCTGAAAATATTTCATAGGTTTTTATGATTAACTGGACATGTCTCAACACATGTGTTTGTTGAACGACCTGCCAAGCCAAACCGCGAGAGAAATTGTTTACTAATCAAATAGATATGGCCTTTTAATGATCATATTCTAAGAGGATATCATTTAAGCATTAATTAAACTTAAGACCTGATTTTTATTATCCCTCTGCAACTGAATTATCATGAAAATAATAACTAACGTCACCTAAAGGTCCTTTATTTGAATCTCAGGCGAAATATAAAGTTTGACTTTAGTATTCTCTAATTTATCTTCCCCATTACATAAGGCACGTTCAAAAGATGGACAGCATTGTTACAATGAGAATGATGTCAATAAGGAAACCGTTCAAATAACGTATTTAATTTAATGTATTGATAAAATTAGAATGAAGCTTGCTCGAAGATAATGCAAACAACAGATGAACACGCGCGCGCAATTATTTTAAGCCATTGATGTTTGTAAAACCTTTTTCTGTTATTTGACATGTTGTTGGCCTGATTTCTTTTTACTTTATCCGACACTTACTTATGTCTAAGCGAGTCTGGCGATGGCGGACGGCGTGACTCGATACAGTCCATGGCATGCCACTCGTTGAGGCAGGATCGGTCAGAGTCTATGTGGCCCTCGTAGTAAGCACACCACGCGTGTGATGTCCCTCCTGCGAAGTGGTTCAACTCACGCGCCCTTCCGCTTGCCCTGTGTAGAGTCTGAAGTGCCGACCTGGGAACATCAGGAATAACAATTTATACAAATTTACTCCAGTAACTTTTTAACTAATTAAATACCGGCCATTTGTATGTAGTTGCAATATTACTGAAGCGTGCCAGTCTAAATTTTTCCATCAAAATTTTGCCTACAAATTATTTGTTTTCCAATTTGTACGCACTTTCGACGATTCACTCACAAAAATATTGAACACAGTGAAACGACGGCGTAACACATAAAATGAGTACTTAAAATCATAAAAGGCAACACTGCGAATAGTAGCGTTCAATGTCAATTATACTACAATAACATGTAATGACAAAAAATCGTACATAATGAGTACATACCACATGGCTTGCACAGACACCGGTTTGAATATATGCTGTCGGTTGCACACGCACACGCTGAACCCGCTGGAGACAATGAATCTTCAATTAGTTATTGTTCCTTGCGCACAGGGTGTCCAATAGATGACATTTTTATCAGCGAGCGCCGGATTTACAGCCAAAATATAACATTACCATGACTTTAGAACCACATCTATTCATAGAACGTCATGGGATAGTCATAATTACATCTATGCAAGGGTTATTTAGCCACTTTTCATAATCAAGTGATTCACTAACCCTGCACGTATACAAACACTGGGACCTAGCCGATCGCGTCTATTAATTATTGCTTGTTAATTTCGTCTTGTATGATCGCATGTTCAAATAATTCGAGCATATTTACGTACACCTGATGCACGAGACCCAAAAATTAGTTCTGCTAAATAACGTGTTGCCTAGATTACATTTAGAACAAGGAACGTTGAACTAGTTGTAGAAATTATTACAATTGTAGTTTTTCAATAAGTTTCGAGGCATGGCCTAGTTTTTTGAAAACATGTTTGTCCTTTAATGATCTCGCAATTTGGAGAATTGGACATTTTCCTGCAAAAACTGGACAAGGGGGCTGAGATTTTGTACACAGAATGCTGATAAATATCAACATTTACCTATTTCTAACTTTACGTCAATTTAATAAGCAGATAAAATTCAACAGATAACAATATCCTCTTAAGCAGGTGCAACGAATCGGTAAGGTTCAGACGATTCACAGTATAATGGATGTTGAAAGGTCAAACTAAGTTAATGTCTCAACCAAGGGCGTTCCTATCTCTTACATTACCGGATTTAAGTATTAACTAAGTACGAGAAAATTGTTAATTTTCGTTTGCAAATCATTTATTGTATGTACGTGTTAAATCCCACACGTTCAGATGTCCTCGAAGAGAATAGTACATTCTACTTTCGTAAGTTGACTGATCTAGGTAGAAATATCTTAAGCACAATGAGCGGTCAAGGTCGCTTGCGCGTTTTTTTTGTAGGTCGTATAAAAACGTTATTATTACGAATTTATTACAAAACCTAGCCGCAGCTATCTTGATTTTTAAAAAGTGTTATCACAAAAATATGGACATTCCAATGCCAATAGAACTACACGGTTGCAACCGTTTGTCAACTTTCAATTTAAATAACAAACTACAACAAATACCACCATCAACGATAATAATATCGACGACGAAAAGCTCATGCCGATTGTAGGTTAACGTATAACTAGCCAAACTAAAAAATTGGTGAGAACACTTACCCATCGCCATCTAACTTGATTGAGGTATCGGCGAGCACTCGCAGCACAAGGCCCACTGTGGTGCCCTCGTTACAGTCGATGCCCAGTAGGGCGGCCTCGTCGTGCCGGCACACCACTACCAGGTAGCGTGTTCGACCGGCGTGAGCGCTCTCCAATTTTACCGCCTAGTACCAACAAAATAAACTATACAAGTTCACTGACTATTACAACATAGGGATTCCCTTCTCGATGAAATCCCATAGCATCTAATCAATCAAAACCAAATGGGCCTTACATAAAACGAAAACGAAAGATTACCATTTTGAGCGTCTCCTCCGGGCGCACCAAGTAAAACATGGACTGTAAGTGGTGATGTATGTCTGGCTGAGGTTGGACACGAGTTGGAGACCGTCGCCGGTCGGCACAGCCGTTCTCCACGCTGCCCAGCACCAGCGCCGCGCCCTTGTTCGCGAAATAGCACTCATTGAGGCTACGACAACATTAAATTACCATTAGCCCTTTACCATTTATGGTGCATCGAAAGTGTAAGTGGTCGTATTACTCTAACTAAAACCTGCTTTTTAAAAACGGCCACATAGAAACATCTCGCAATAGTTGACAGATTAAAAAAATAATAATCGCCAAAAGTATGAATGCCGCCATTTTTGCGTGATGTCGCAACCGGTATTGACGTAGCGTTTACCTCCCTTTCACCGATGTCGAGTTCGGTTCTTGGGCTCAGACAAATCAAGAGTCGACCTGTTTGCTGAGCTATCAGACGACGCGCTGGCTGGCCCTCGAACCTTGGATTTGACGTAACACTAAATGTAAGGCATGACTTGATTAGTCACTCGTTTCGATTGAACATTCATTTGGTTCAGTCATTTTGTGCCAACATGATGAGTCGAGAATTCGCTTTTTCTTTTTCTTCTCGCTAATAATATGTCCTCTCTTGTTACTAGTAAGATCAGGTCTAATACATTTTCCTAAAACTTAAAGACGAACGTGTCATGTTAATTGTATTTCTACGATGGTGTTCAACGTCTGACATGTTTAGGTGTCATTTCCATTATAGCAGCAAGGGCGGGTGCTCTCAAGGTTTGTTAAAAATAGAGTAGCGGCTCGGTGCCAAAGAAGCGTTGCGCGACCATACATGCGCGTACGCAGTACATGTGCGTTGCGCCTCAGAGCTTTACCAGATATGGATAACGCTGCCGTATCTACTACAATTGCAATTCGAGATTAGTAAAACAAAAATGCGATCGCGAACCACTTCAATTTAAAGTTATTTAATCGCCAGATATTTGTTTATCTACAGCGTCATCGTTTCTGTTAACGATGTACTCTCTCAATTAGTGCTCAATGTATGATGTTTTCATAATGAGCATTTCACCAAAACCTGCTCAGCAGATCTAAATTACACTTTTTGTAGTTTTATCGCATTAATAAATGACTAATTCTAAATAAGACCTGTTGAGAATTGAATTAGTGGGGACTATTTGCACTATATACTTTTAATTACTTAAAATTACTAATATTATTTTCATTTCTGCGTAATAAACATGAAACAAATGAAATAAATGAACATCGAAACCCTGCGGCCTCTTTCAGGCAGCGAAAGTGCTACAAAAATGATTTAATCTGTCAATTTAAATAAATTGTTTCCATAAAATAAAGCTTATTTACAGTCATGAAAGACCATTCTCAAAATCATATACCGACTAACAATCAGCAATAAAGTAGGTGCCTATTATTTACAAACAACATAGGTCACTGTAGTCAGTTTGTAAACAAACGCCGATAGATGTATCAATTATCAACAGCACTTTACCTAAATGCAACCATGACGATCATTAAGGAGCACTGAATTGCACTATATTTTATATCACTAAAATGTAGCACTTATAGTTAATAGCACAATGGCGCGATGGTGATTTCGCGACGATGGTTAGTTCGAAATAATACGCGGGCGCACGGGCGGTGCGCGCCTCACGGTGCACCATGCGCCTTCGCAGCTGAACAACAATACGTTGCCATTTGCGAGGCGCAAAC
>JAAAKR030000032.1:1353461-1372824 GCA_010014985.3 Delias pasithoe
GTCGTCCACAAGCAGTCATATTTCATGCACGTCAGCGTTGTACAGAGTCTGATGTACATTGTACAGTGGTAGTCGTTAACACGACATCGAACAGTGATCAATGTTACAAACAGGATTTGAGGGCGGAAGACGTCACTCTATTCGCCAGTTTTATTTAGTTGTAGAATCGAATAGTCGTGAATGTGATACATATTGTAGCTATTGCGTACTTATTTCGTGCTAAGTTAGCGTCAACAGGTGACCTTGTGTGCTGACAAGTGAAATTGAATTTATAGAAACTTACTAAACTTTTGAAAAATGTCGGAGATCACACAGGATATATTAATTAAGGAAGCTGCTGCTGTGAGTGGATCGCTATTTAGCACATTTGACATAATAATGCTCGTCATCTTATTTGGAGCGGCTATTTGGTGGCTATATAGTTCTAGAAAAGATAATAAGAAGGAAGACTTGTTACTAAGCAAATATTCTATCCAGTAAGTACAGATATTATATTACAAGTATTATGCTATTACACAATATCATTAAATAGTTATAAAACAGCTGACTCACCATTGTGTCCTTCAAAATACCACTTATTAGATATAAGTGTTTAATTTTTTAAAATGGCATATAGTTGTACAGTACATGACGCAATTAAAGCATACTTAAGAAAATATATTAATAATTGTGTCATAGTATATGTTCAATTATTACAATTATAGTAGGTATTATAATTTATAGTGACGCCGAATCGAGTTTATGAATAAGCAATTAATTAATACTAATTAACGTCCCAGCTTTACACGTATAGTAAGCTATTTTCAAAAGCCACCGCGATCTTTTGTAGATTTATAAAAGAGGAACAACCCATGCATAATTCTGTTATATTTATCTTAAACAAGCCTTAATTTCATCATCGATCATCGAGGCTTATTACAAAGTTTCATCCGTATCACCGCGACGATTGTTGTTCCACAACTGACAATTTTTAAGGCATTTGTGCCCTACACCATCACTTAGGAAGTAGCTGCCTTAAGAGGTATTTTCTAAAATATACGACTTGGGAACCTTTTAAAAAAAAGCGTACCTATCGCTAAAAGGACGGCAAGCTATCCGCGGCCTTGTAGATTCTGGGGGTGACCATGGTCAGAGGACCGTTTATCCTAGATGGACCGCCGCCTTGTTACCTCCATTTAAAAAAAGCGTTTTCGATCTAAATGCCCGGATGATTCGACTTGCCGACATTTCCAAAAATTGTCATATTTGTATCTATTCACACCAAAACTTGACAAATTTTTACTTATCTAAATCTTTCTCATGAATCACCTGTTGGTGACAAAGTTCATGATAAGCCGTTGTTGTTTTTAAGTTCATCGAGACAGACACACGGACGACTATGTCTTATGTAGTTAGAGACTGAAATGATTATTTGAATAACATAATGTCCATATTATAACAAATAAAAAAATCATTTTATATCAGAGCTTATTCGTATAAACCTAATTCAATCTAAAAATTATGTTCTGCGCTAAAGCGTTGCAAGTTCAAGATGTCAATGACCTTCATTACTTTTAAAGGTGGTGTCGTTTTAGAGCTGTTGTTATTGTTAACGAATACATTTAAATTGTTCACCATAGAAGCAAGAAATAAAAGAACAAAATCAAATATCTGATTAAAATTTGTTACAAACCGAAATGCTATATTTTTTTTAATGCTTCTTTGCCAGTAGTCGTGACATCCACACAGAAGCGTATTGTGCCTGGGCGGGGCCCCGTATAAAAAAATGGTTTAGGGGCCCTTAGCAAGAGTAAAATATTACTCATAGAAGATGAAAAAAATACATAAAATTAAAAGACTCATTATTCATAATAATTATCAATCTGTTAATTTTGCATACGCACTTTGCGAGTCCTCGTTACCCGGCGGTCCCGTATTATTGATACGGCGACAGCTACGACTTTGCATCCACGCATTATTTGAATTATGAATTTATTCATATATTTTAAGGTTGACGGACCAAATGCTTATTAAACGCGTCACACTTGAGGAAATATGTAATAAGTATCTTGCGGTAAATACCAAGTAAGGTATGATGTCAATGAGATGCAATATTAAAGTTTGTATTGTTTCGAGAAAATTTACTATACATATATTAATTATATCATTTAAAACATATGTGTATGTTTTATACAACGGTAAAGATATAAAATTAAAATATATTCGGATTTCTATAATATAACTTCAAAGTAAAATCATATTTGCACCACTGATCTTTGGCCTCATTGCTTCCTTGTCAAAATTATTAAATTAAATTTTATTACTGTCGATGAATTCTAGTTTTAGAAGAAGAAATAGGTAATTTCGTTAGTAGAGATAGATTAAATAACTTATTTACAAATAAACATACCAGTTAAATTTGATTTAATTTTTTTTACGGTATAGCGGACAACGGAGGAGGTGGGTCTCCTATATGGTTAGAGAACAGCGCCGCCCATGGACAACCGCCCATTGGTTATGTTGGCGGATTTTGACGCTCCTTAAGTAGCATTTAGTATGAATGAAAACAATACATTACAGATCCGCTTACTCTCGTATGGACGTTGTAGCCGACTGAATTTTTTGTAATTTACCAAAACTAAAACAGATTGAGTAATTGGAATCCTTGGGGCATATGTGCATTCATCCGCATCCGTATTTGTAATTTTTACGCACAAGCGTTCATACATTCAGCATGGCGGCTACCATATAACGTGACGTATTAAAACAAAATACTAATTATTAAGTTTCTCCATACACATATTTGACAGTATACATTATTCCTGCTGTATCACGACGTTTCGTTATACTTATACTTTTATCGTTATACTTCGAATGCACTTGATTTTATAACGCTTAAGCGGCACAAAAAGCTGGCCAAACCAAACCGCAGATTGGCGCGGTTTTCCATTGGCGCCGGGGTTCTCTTACCATATAGGAGACCCACCTGGTGCGTTATCCATTATACCATAAAAATCCTTATGCGAAAAAAATTGCTAGACGTTCGTTGTCAAAACATTTAGAAACAATGAAAATATACGTAATCCTTACATTTTAACTAGTTGCGGTTGCTTTTGTCTTACTAATTCTTCCTTCATTCTTCAGAATCAACTGAGTTCTCGACAATCAAGTGTTTTATTTAATTAATCTTTAGTAACGAATTCCTGCACTGCTATTGCAAAACCTAATCTACTTGTTACATAACTAGATATATTTACCAACTTATATTCCATTAAATTAGTTTGGTTCGCTCTATTATGAAGATTTTCTGGTCCATATTATTTATTAATATGTGTTGGATAATGAGACAGACCAAACTTTAAATAAATTGCATGCGTAAAACAGATAAAATTAACCTACATATTATAACCTTGTTAAAATATCTAATTCATTGTTGTATTCTGTAACTGTGTATGCTAATTGCTAGCTGTATTTACTAAATATCTATCTTCCTCTAATAAGCAATTAGGTTTATTATTTTTTATATATAATATTAAAAACTTTTTCAAGTCAAAGATATTTATAACAATTTCCGGGACGATATTCTTGTATATTAAATGTAATATAATGAAGACATTATAATTGAAAGCATTGAACGGGGTCTATATATTTTTATAACCAATGGAGTTATTTAATTTTTTAAAAATTAATATATTGCTGAATTTTTTATTCGAATAAGGTAATTGCCATCAAGTACATAATCACGCTTCAATCGTTTTGCAGACGCTTGCAATGGTAATTTATTTGTAACTTCGTACAAGTCATGATAATTTAATTATATAATTCAGCTGTTCTAATTGGTTATTGTACGTGTGTATAATGATAACATAATATTATCATAGCTATATAGATACGGTAAAAATACAGAAATTGTTGTATAGGTAGATACTTAAATTCTATAAACTATAAGTACTAGTTGCACAAACAATTACTTTTTATGACAAAGACAAAACATAGAAAAAAGTGTACTTAGTTAACGAAGGACTTAATTGACGTTGAATACTATTTAAAAAATATGGGGAAATGAAACAACCTTTAATTAAGCTTACTTAACGTCAGCCAAGAACATTGTATAAATTACCAAATGATCATACTCGTATAGCGGAGATGGCAACGCTTTAAGCAAGCTGATGTTTGGATACACATAGTTCAACATACAACTTACATTTACTTATATTGTGGAGGTTAAGACTGCTATTGATAATTAAGGACAACTATTGCATATATATATATATACCCGAAATTAATCTTGTTCCATTGTTTACGGTGCCATTTGAGGCGTCCACTGACGCACCTTGCGAAGAAGAAACTCCCGCAAAAGAAACTTCCTAAGAAATTTACAACTATTAGTAGTAGTGTTTCCATTTTTAATTTCCAAATTTCGGGTATGCTTTTAAAAAGCGGTTAATGGTGTATTTGACGCCCCTTTTTTCAATTGGATAAACAACAGGTACCGAAAAGAGTCAATAAACAATTTTTAATTTCAAAGATGTATTTTTACTAACCATATTGGATCAAAGTGAAGAGCGTACAGGTAATTGCTTATAAGTAGCTTACTTGTTTTCGTCATTTCTTTCTTAATTTGTTTTATTTGGTAACTTCCTTTTCAGTTTTTTGTTTAAAAATTGTATAGTTAGATGAGTATTTAAATAATTTCTATATATTATTTATTTAAATTTGCTTTGGGTTTAGTTGCAAATATCTTTTAGTATATCATTATTGTAATATTACAATTGTAAGTTTTTACAATTTTGACTTATCTTTGAAAAACTTTGGTATATGTATATTGCCACTCTATAGTGCATAACAAACCTAATCTGAAATTACTAATTACTTTTAGAGATGATTTCTAAAATCCTCTAAATTGTTCCATATTTGATATAGCTCTACAATAATTCTATAATAATTTTAAAAAGAAAAGGTACCATATGTTAATGTTTAGATACTGGCGTTGGCTTGGATAATCATTCTGTATCTGACTTCTACTTAAATTAATCTTTCAAATGAGATATAAAACACTTGAAGTTAATTGTAGCAACATATCAACTCTATTGAATTAAAAAAAAATATTTAGGAACAACAACAGTAACATTAAAAACAGGAACAAGAACAGTAACGTTATAAACGTAAATCATAAGAGTATGTATATGTGTATAATACATGTGCATTTTAAGTCAGTAAATAAAGAATACCAGTGTAATAGTATGTATTACTGTTTTATAGATAAGATATGTTCTTATTTTATTGTAGACCAGCAGCAACAATCGAAGTTACTGAAAATTCATTCATCACTAAACTGCAGACTTCTGGAAGAAGTCTTGTTGTTTTCTATGGATCCCAAACTGGGACCGGCGAAGAGTTTGCAGGTAGACTAGCTAAAGAAGGAATAAGATACAAAATGAAAGGCATGGTTGCAGATCCAGAAGAGTGTAATATGGTTTGTATCCATTATGGTGGAAATCATTGTTATATGTTAATGTACCTATTTAAAAAAAATATGTCATCTTCAGGAAGAGCTCACAAAGTTAAAAGAAATTGAAAATTCTCTTGCTGTGTTCTGTGTGGCTACATATGGTGAAGGGGACCCTACAGACAATGCAATGGAGTTGTATGAATTATTAAAAAATGGAGAACCAGATTTGACTGGGTTAAATTATGCTGTAAGTATACAATGTTAAAATATATTAAAACACTTCCATAGAGTGTCTGTCTCCAGCATAGGTGTCTCGCAGGAATCAATCATGGGTACATTTTTATTTCTAATATACATAAATGATCTACCATTTTATGCTCAATATATATGTGACATAGTTCTATTTGCAGAGGACATTTCATTGATTATTAAAGTTGACAGATCCCAGACAGATTGTCCCAATCAGATCTAAATCTGATTGGGACAATTAGCTCACTGTCATGGGTATTAAATTGGGACATAATAAATAATCTACTACTAAATGTGAAAAAAATATAACTTATTAAATTTTCTTTACCAAATATAAGGCATGCTCCGACAGCCATTAAAATTAATGAAGATCTATTTATAGTAGATAGTAAATTACAATGGGATCTCATGTTTCATCTTTTGCTGGAAGACTTAGCTCTGCTGCCTATGCAGTTCAATATATAAGACATCTTACGGATGAAGCTACTGCTAAACTAGTCTAACAGATATTTTCATAGTATAATGTCATACAGTATTTTACTTTGGGGAAAAGCTGCAGACATTCAGTTTATATTTGTTTTACAAAGGAGAGCAATTCTTACTATATAAAAAATGAAAAATCGTGGGTCCCTCAGAGACAAATTTAAGGATATTAAAATTCTGTGTGCATAGTACATCTACGGAAACTTATTGTGTGTAGATAAAAACAAATCATGCTTCGGTAAACAGTGAGATTAATAGTTAGTATTAGAAATAAACTAAGTATTCCAAGATATAGATTACAACATATTAATGGTTTCTCTTTGGGTAATACTGTTCGCTTATACAATGAACTTCCTGACAATTCAAATAATTTATAAATAAGGCATATTACACAATAGACAAGTATTTAAATGACAAAGATGCATGCCCAGGTGTTGGTTTGCCAAACGAAGTTCAGAGTAATCATGTGCACTTAGTAATTTCTATGTGACTGCGACTACCTCTCGTGTCGTGTCGTGGGAGTCTATAATTTATTTCTTCTAGTATATATATTTATAATAACTTCACCAGACAGCACACCGAAGCTATAGACTATTAAAGCAGTTTAAATATTTAAAAACAAATAGATGTTGTGATCACGTACGCGGTTCGCCTGGCTCTTTGTATAATTTCCATAATAGGTATAAAATGTTCTCAGAAGAACGCAAGTAGATCATACTTGCAAAACTGGTTTTTCAACAGTTGTATATATCAGAATATTAAATTCTACGTAATAGTACATATTTAAATATTTAAACTGTAATAATTATTCTAACATTATATCCTCGTGGATATCGCAACGATGTTATAACTTCTATAGATTTAATATGAGAAATCCAAATGCAATTGTATCTATATCTTTGTAATAGCCATGAATAACCAATAAAACTACTTCAGTTACATAGTACATTATTAGCTACAATAATAGTTATAGTATAGATTTAGAGTTCATTCGTTCAGTGATACGTCAATTGTCATTGTCATTTCTACTACTACATAGTGCATATTCCAACTGTGTGGTCATATATCAGTTAAAATACAACAATTCCATTTTCCAATACCAATTATCGAATACTAACGAGTTTGAATACATTTAACATTATAGATAATTTACATTATTCACAGTGTTATAAAAAAGGAGAGTTAGTTATGTTCTATTGGAGAATTTCAGGGTAATTTATATTTCCTGTTCTGTCCTTAAAATGTTAGTCTCTTACGCAAAAACTTGTAAACATTGTTTGATTTTCAAACCTTGGTACATTTTAAATAAAATACAAGTAAAAAGAAAAACTATTCTTCCGAAACTAAAGCATATGGTACGAAGTCCATTATAATTGGTAATTGCTTTAATAATGTAAAATATATATCGAAACTAACCTTGGAGACCTTATCAAAATTTTATTATTTTAGGTATTTGGGCTTGGAAACAAAACATATGAACACTACAATGCTGTTGCAATTTATATGGACAAGCGGCTTGAAGAACTTGGTGCAACAAGAGTATATGAGTTAGGAATGGGTGATGATGATGCAAAGTAAGCTTAGAGTATTGTCTTTATTATTATGAATATTATAATAATTTATTATTATTATGAATTTTATATTAATTTATTATTTGTTACAATCAATATTACTACAATAAACTTCCAAATACCAAAATATACTTAAAGATATTAAATTGTATATAAATGATTTTTTTATTTGCTTTATTAAGATTAAATACATTTTTAGTATTGAAGATGATTTTATTACTTGGAAAGAAAAGTTTTGGCCTGCTGTTTGTGAGAAATTCAATATTGAAAGTGCAGGCGAAGAAGAGTTAACTAGGCAGTTTAGGTTGGTCTCACATTCACCAGAAGATATTCTACCCAATAATATCTTTAAAGGAGAGATCTCCAGGCTACATTCATTGGAAACACAAAGGCCGTAAGTTTCTTAAAGATAAAACTAGTTTTATTGATAGTTTTGTAATCCTTGTATTTCAAAGGTCGAAATAGTTTTGATGACATAAATAAGTTTTTTTATAATAAAACTAAATAATCATCCATTAAACATAATAGTTAATTTAGGAATCATTATTAAATTTTATATTTTTAATTATTTTCTAGTTATATTTTTGTTCACATAATATATTTTTCAGACCATATGATGCTAAGAATCCATTCTTGGCTCAGATCAAGGTTAACCGGGAATTGCACAGTGGTGGAGGTAGATCATGTTTACACATTGAGTTAGACATTTCTGAATCTAAAATGCGATATGAAGCAGGTAAGTTCTTTTCTGTATTCTTTTAAATGACTTTCTTGACTCCCAAAGTATTAAAACTGTTTAATACATAAAAACATTTACATTGTAGTTAATATAAGAAAATATCTCAATAAGTAGGGTTATATTTGAATTTTATTGTTATTTCCTTATTCTACAGGTGATCATGTGGCTGTGTATCCTACAAATGATATAAACTTGGTAAACAGGCTAGGAGAATTGACAAATGCCAATTTAGATGACATCTTCTCTTTGATCAATACAGATCTAGAGAGCTCAAAGAAACATCCATTCCCTTGTCCCACTTCATATCGTACAGCACTTTCACATTATTTAGAAATAACAGCACTGCCACGAACACACATTCTCCGAGAACTAGTAGAATACTGTACAGAAGAAGAGGTTAGTTTTTTAAGTATTTATTTAGCTTTATTATAGAGAATCAGAGAAAATTTTATCTTTAAAATCATATTTATTAAACTTATTTTTCTAGGACAAGAAAAAACTGCTTCTTATGGCTACTAACTCTCAAGAAGGCAAAGCTTTGTATCAATCTTTCATAGTGGATGGTAGTCGACATATAGTGCATATTTTGGAAGATATAAAATCATGTAAACCACAATTGGACCACATCTGTGAATTATTACCTCGTTTACAACCCAGATATTATTCAATATCTTCAAGTCCAAAAGTAAGAACATCTGTGTTGTAGAAATAGGTTTTTTTGGAAAACTGTCTAATTTTTTTTAAATGCATGTTTTCAGTACTAAGCATAATGCAGTTTCACTAACTACAAGCCTGTGCTTTAACTTTTTCTGGGAGGTTGTTCTATCTCAAAATGAATAAAATCTATGTTAATTTCAAGCATTTAAGTTTTTGACAATGATTCAAATGAAAGTCATCTTGTCTTGAAAATATAAAATTTTGATCTTTGTAAAAGCCTTTTTACATACCACAATAACTTAGAAACTTTATGCAATGAAAGTCATGAAATTTGCAGTTGTATCCAGAAACAGTGCACGTAACGGCCGTAGTGGTTCAATATAAAACGGCAAGCGGACGGTTGAACAAGGGTGTGGCAACCACTTGGCTAGCTGAGCACAAGCCCTTGCCAGGACAGCCGCTTCCAAGAGTGCCTGTCTACATCAGAAAGTCACAATTCCGGTAAGGTGTACTTTCCGTCAATCGAATTTTTTAACGAAATCTCTTTTATTCCTTGTATTGTAATCTAAAGAAGCTATCATCCCATCTTTTCTCACGCTGATATTTTAATTTGCTCATATCTATAAAATAAGACCGTAATACATTATTGAGAATGGCTTGATCAAATTTGATAACTTTTTGTTAACAAATATGGTTGAATCGTATTACTGCTTTTTCCGATACTTATGAATCCGCAAAAAAGATCGAGTTAATTAGAAACAATTAATGTTTTATCAAGAACTAAATAACCATTGTCAGTTAATTTCATTGCATTAGATTCTTATTCAGTATTTATATGTTTGTATAATTTGAAAATTGTTTTTACTTCCTTGGAGATTTCAAAATAAATTGCGAAAAAAATGTTCAAAGTCTAGTAGGTGTTTGACGTAATCTCGGGCCAGTACCGGTTAAATTTGGAAATCAAAATGATTTGGAAATGCAAGGTCTTCTTGGGTGGATGCGAAGCCGAGAATCATTTTTACTATATCTATTTCAAAAGAACGATGTTATGACGATAACTTGTATAGTATTTGTAAGTGACTGGACTATTTACAGATTAGCTTTTTTTTTGGAATGACTAGCTCGCTGTATGTCCATAAGGCCTCGCCCGCTTAACGCGCACCGGCTACAGATAAGTTTGTGGTTATGTAACGCGTAATCGGTTTGCCTCTTGTCTTATCATTGGTCGAAGTTCTTGCCAACGGTGTCTAAGCTACTGTTTTACTATTTTTAAATTGGCATAAATACGTTGCGTGATAAGTTTTAATTTTATAGTTTCAAGATTTTCATTGTTTTCTGTTTGTACGTTGATTCCATTATAAATAAAAAAAAATTATACCATATCGGTATAAATACATTTGCAAAGGTAAGGGTTATAGGTCCAAACTTACATTTAGAGCATGATCATTTGTTTACCTAAAATATTTTATATTACTTATGCCTTAGTTACTGTGTCTTTAACAAAATATATTCTTTCTCGTCTATTTTGTTGGAGTGATAAGTTTCATATTTATTTACACGCAAAATAGCGGCTCAGACGTCGAATTGCGGAGTAAAGCCCGTTACACCTTCAGTTATAGTTTAATGAGTATTTGTTCGTGAGAATGTTACGATCGAAGAATGTGTCATTAGATTTGCCGTAATAGAATGATGAGTCTTTGACACATTTCATAAGTGTATGTATGTAGATCTAACAATAGCGACGCTGAATGTTAGTCAATCTCATGCCCTTATGTGCAATAAGTATGGTCTTCACGTCTCGAGACTGAGTATCAAGTTCACTAATTGCGTTGGGGAAAGGCCGTTTCATATTTCCTTAAGGAAAATACATTCAATAATCTTAAATTTATAGGAATTAGGCGATAAATGTATCCTTATCTATGTGTTTTTGTGTTTTTTAGATTACCACTGCAAACCCAAACCCCAATATTGATGGTAGGACCCGGTACTGGTTTGGCCCCGTTCCGTGGATTCCTCCAAGAGCGGGCATTTGCTCGACGGAACGGCAAAGAAGTTGGCGATACCATTCTTTACTTCGGATGTCGGCATCGTGATCATGACTATATTTATAGAGAGGTAAACTACAGACGAAATCACACGAAACATACTAAGCACATGAAAATAGCACAATTTGGCTATTTTTTGCGCAACCAAGTTTAATTCAATTAAAAAGCATATCAATATATATCTTGTTGACTAAGGGAAGTTTTTAGTTAGTTCACTTAGTAATAAAACAACCGCAGTGAACGGTTTCATATGTATCTTATCTATGTATGAAATTCTTCTAATTGTAATTAGCAGTGATTCGTCATAATACTTTGTGTATAGAACTAAATTACAGCTGAATGATGTTGTACAGGAATTGGAAGAGTTTGAAAGAAACGGTGATGTGACACTTCATGTGGCTTTCTCACGGGAACAAGCCAAAAAGGTGTACGTAACACATTTGTTAGAGAATAATCTGGATCAAATTTGGGATGTCATCGGGAAACGGAATGGGCATTTCTATATTTGCGGGTAAATATTCGATTATTATTTTCTTTCTATACATGAACGCATGTCCGTAATTTCGTGAGTAATAATAATGTATCCTAATTACTAATACGCAAATTTAAATGTAAATACGTGCTGTAATCGACATTATTTTTGCCAAATCATGTCGATTATATGAATACGTAATCTTAAATATTATTTAGTGATAATATAATGTCTCATTTAACAACGTACACTAAAGTATTCCGTATCATCATCATCATCATCATCATCTCAGCCGCAAGACGTCCATTGCTAGACATAGGCCTCCCTTTTGGACCAATTAAAACCAATTTACCAAGTAGGTAAACCGGTAATGGCTGAAGGGTTCACCGCCACTGCTTGTTTCGCTTAGATCCCGGGTTTATTCTCAATATTCTAGTTCCTTGTCATATAAATTAAGAGTAGATATGTGTCTATTGCATAAAATTAGGATAATTTTTTCGCGAATAAAGTCTGGTTAAATAGTTCATTAACGCCATGTCGTTGAATCTACATAATCATGCGATTAACAAACAATTAACTTTAGTGACGCCAAGAATATGGCTGTGGACGTGCGTAATATTGTGACGAAGGCCATTGTCGAGAAGGGAGGGCGGAGCGCATCGGAGGCCGCGCAGTTCCTCAAGAAACTCGAGTCAATGAAGAAATATTCCGCCGACGTATGGAGTTAGGACAGGAAACGTGTTTAGCTAATTCTTTACAAAGTGCGAGAGCTGAACCGCAAACGCCAACACTCCGTAGGGTTTAGAACGGTTTCGTTGATTTTTTAATTCATAATTAGATTAAATTGTATGCCCATGATTTTTAGGTATTATCTATAATTTTCCACAATCAGGGCCAAATGTTCTACGAGACCTTTCTCAAGAATTGATTAAAACTCTTTGTTTACCTATATGAAATCGTATTTGTTGAGGTGATATTATATATTTATAAATGTCAAAATGTTGAAATATTTATTTTGAGCGCAAGGTTTCAATACGGCTAACTAAGGCTTTATCCTTATATAATATGAAATGTAATCATATTTGTATGATCATTCTTGACATTTATATGATGAATAGGGCTCACCATTATACGTTTTTTAATAACTTATGGTTCAAATTGAGTAGAAATTACAAAACAGATATGTAAAGTCTATAGTTAGTGATCAAATTAAAAATATATTTTTATATACAAAGGACGATGGACTATTTAAATGAAAGTCGGAATTTTGTACCTGTTGATGTTTATTGTTATGTTTTGAATGATTGATGTTTATATAAGCGGATGGGGTAATAATAGTTTATAAGGTTCCAATATTGATTCAATAGTGCTAATAAATTATCATTCATATATGATTTATTTCAATTAGTATAAGAGGCGCCGCCCACAACTTTAAATATAAAAATTCCGTTTGATGGCAACTATTATTGTAAAACGTTAGCAAAAATTACTTTTTTTTAAAATTGCGGGTCAACATCAGATTAATATTGGTTTCAAATAGTTTGCAAAATTTCTCAATTTAGAAAGCTTGTTTATAATAACTAGACAGGATGAATGAGCATACCCATGTTTCTCTAATAAAATCAAGGCACAGGATGAGGTGGATCATGAGAGATTAAAACAAGAGTTAAATTTTTAAAACGATAATTTATTGATTTAACCGCAAAATATATTAGTTTATATACAAAAAGGACTTCAACAAAATACAAACAATAGCCTGCTGAACGTATACATCAACCAATTCACACTCGAGGGGACATTAATGGCGTTGTTTCGGGATGTGAATGCAGTCGATTTTCTATTCAGTTGCCTAATAGCATGTAGCCAGTTACATTATGTTTGAACTAGCCGGCATAAATCTATCGTTACCATCGAGTTACCAACGTAACATCGCAGTCGCATCATGAAAAAATCATTGAAACAGCTATATCCAACTCATCAAATACTGAATGTTATAAAAAACACAATTTCAAACTTTCGTAATCAGTAACTACTTAAATTTTCTAGTATTTACATTTTTAATCTAGCATCAACATGCTCATTATAAATTCTAAAATTTACAATCAAATCCTTGACTATCGCAGTGTTATATATAGTATCGTGAAAGTATAAGGAAAGTTCATAAGTTAGCAAGGGTAGTATCTCAGTGACGAAATGTAAAATTGCTGAGAATCAAAAGCCTGATAAATGGTAGTGATACTGCCGACGTACAAGAATTTTCATCTCACAAAGCAACCACACAATGTTATATTGTACTCTTATTATCAGTTTGTATCTACTATTTATACAATTTACATAAAGCATACGAGTGTAAAAATATATCTATCTCATATCCAATGTAACACACAACACAGCAATAGAAATATAACCGCGACTATGAACTAAATATAACTTGCATGGTTCACTTGTAATGTATAAGAACACCCGGAACGTTGTTCTACGTTTCATGCGGAACCTATTCGCTGAAAGGCACAATTTAAGGCTACGATCGAATGTGGCGCGACAAGGGCCGAGCGTCGCGTGTCTAATGCAGAAGGCAGTGCTGTCAACATGTTATAATGAGCATCCTGACCAACTAATGTCTATGTCGCTAAATTCATTAAATACGGTCCAATATAGATAATTGAATCTAAACAATCGCCAAAAGTTCTTAACACTACATTTGTCATCGTTGAGATAATGTCAAACTCTAAGCGTCCACGTATACGATAATGCGGAAAAGGTTAACATTAGTCTTATCAGTATAATAAAATAGGATAACACCATTCTCGGGTATTATAGTTAAATGTACCAAAACAAACCAACGTTTTCTCAGTGCAAATAGTTTGTCACGTTAATTTTTATATGTAACGGCGCAGCATTGAAGCATTAGCCAAAATCGTGGACTCAAAATATTAAATGCAGATGTTGAAAATAGGATAATATGACAAAAATTTTGAGTTGGTAAATTTTGATTAATGTTTGAAAACCGCGCCATACCTACCAACGGAGCGAGGAACGTAGGGGGCGATGGGTTCGCCGGAAGTAGAAACGAGCTACTCTCCAGGAGAGCAAAGTATAATAAAAGAAGTAGTCGAGGGGGCCGAGTATCGCCAGATGAGGTGAACTACTTGTCTTATGATACTAGGGCAAAGGTGGTGCGGCTTCACGAGTCGACCGGCTCCTCCCACTCTGCCAGGCCGCGCTCCACGAGCTCTCGATTCAGGTATATCACTTGCTGCAATTTTATCCAATGTGGGAATAATTTTTAGCACACAAAAAAAATACACAACATAACGGTTATTATAAATTAACCTTTTTGTTCCATATCAAGTGACCCTAGGCCACATCTTGTCTCAAGTTTTTCTATTAATGTGGGTTTATTGGTTTACATGTAAAGCGAAACAACAAAAGTAATTGATTTTAAGTTGAAATACAGATTGTAATTTAGTGTAAACTTTTGTTTTTCCAAATCATCTCTTCTAATACCTTCATGTAATGTTTCACAATTGTCACAGACAAGATTAGCAAATAGACAAATTGCTAAATATATCTAGGTACAGTTTAAACTGATAAATTTGGCCTTGCTCGTAAAAACAAGCCGCGTCACCAGATGATACGACGCTTCCGCATCCATTTACCAATACATATCACTTCACCTATTGAATAATAAATGGAAAACAATAAAATGAAAATAATCATGTTCTGTTTAACCAAGTAGCTGCTTTCTCACCAGTTGTCAGTGTAAGTACAAGTGTCTTGGCACCTGAGCGAATTGAGAACCGGTGAAAATGATCGATGAAGCAGTTGAAGAACATGTCTGCTTTCATGATATGCTTGCATGTCATTAGGAAACATCGCTAAACTTATCCCATACCTGTGGGTTCAGGGTTAGGTATAGATGCACGAGTGGCAATCCTGTCTCGTCGTACCCCGCGACCTGCGCGTGCAACATTTGTCCGGCGGTCAAACCCGCCATTATACGAAGCGCTTCACTACTCCATTCCGCCTCTGTACCAATACAAATGTTAACATTATAATTATCTTACATATTCAAAATAGCCATGAGCATGCCCAGCTGGAATTTCGGTACTTGTCAAATATTTTGTCATACGTGTAAAACTACAATTGTGACTCACCGAAAAAATTACAATATTTCAGATGTTTTACGTTATAAGTTGATATGTTCGTTTATGAAAGGATTTAATTAAAATCTAAATTTCAGAAAATATTTGTTTATTAGTTTTGTAGATAATGAAGAATTTAAATAAATGTCTAATGTGTTGTTACAATAAAAATGTAAAAGGAAACTAATTGACTAACCTTTATTAGCCGGTTTGACGAAAGCCAGTAGGGCCTCCGTAGCCTGGAAAGGCACCGTCATGAAGTCGGAACGAATCTGTTTGAGCTGGTCGTTGTCGACCGTGAGGTAGCCGCCGTAATCCACCAACTTTACAACAGATGTCTCTGTCTCTTCGGACACGGACAGCACTTGAGCGCGGTACCAGTTATTTTCAGTAGGTGCCGCGCAGATTGAACCCTCTGGGAAATGCAATACACGCAGTTAGAGTTAGATGTTAACAGTAAGGCAGATTGTACAAAGTTTGGGTTCTTTTCTAACCGTTCATCATATTAAGTATTTACTTTTTAATTATAACATTTCTCTATGAAACTGGCCTATCCTTCATTTAAGTATTCCCATGCATACTGACAAGAGATTGAGGCCAAAGGAATAAATTTATTAAACAAACATCGTCAGAATCATAAATAAAATGTCCAGTCAAGAGGATATTATTCTCAAAAACACTGCTCTCGAAGTTCAAGTGGTATTACATGAAACATTCTATGAAATCAATAATTAAATCAAGTAATATTAATGATTTCTACAGAGATGTATTTATTGGTCATTAAATATTAAAATCAATTAATTCCACTTTAATTTACCTTAACATCGGAAACACAAAGCAAATAAGTTGACATTACCACGTCAACTTCAAGAACTATTTATTTAATATTAAGACCATATAACATTAAATCAACAATCAAAAAAAATATAGAATGAGCCTTATTACTTCAGAATTTTTTTAAGCAAATAAGTAAATATAATAAGAAAAAGTATCAAGAATATACTTAGATAAAGTACCGAAAAACATATGCATAAATTGTATCCGAATCAATCACGTGGGAGCCGTTAACCACTCAAATGTGAACTCCCTCTGCTGTTTCATGGGAAAGGCATGAAAGAAAGTATATAGTGCATAGCTAGTGACTGGGAGCAAGCTTTTGTGCCACCTTTTATAAACAACCGCGTGGTATTATGAAAACAGTTACAGAAAAGATGTGAGAATAAAAATATGTCTAGACAGGCCAATGTTCTCTGTTCAAAATTTATAGTTGTGTGTATCAGACAAAACACAAATAAATAAATAGTATCTTGTATCTAGTTTTGGGGATCATTCACGAGATGGATGAAGCTTTAACTCGTGCGAAATAGAAATGAACTTTGGAACATACTAGTGCGCGTATATAAAGTTCAAAAGTGTTTGCTATCACAAAGAGCCATAATCAAAGTTGCGCGTGTTATTTAAAATTAAAATTGGTTTTTACAATTCACGTATCGACCATATAATTCGTTTTATTACCATTTTTAAATTAATATTTAATATCTTTAGTCATGCTTTTAATATTATTGAACATGAAATAAGAATAACACTGATATAACCGTTAAGCCAGTACTTATTTGATGAATAGAAATATTTTCCGAAAGTAATTATGTAATTTTAGTGTTACTGAATGGAATAATAATTTAAGATGTTAGCTAATTTTCATATTCTTTGTACTAACGACGCCATGTTTTGATTGGACAATCGTAGGAGCCCTGACCTCACTCACAACTTTTTACTAAATAGTTCGGTATAGATAAAAAATAGTCGGTATTTTTATATTAATAGATAACGCGTGTATGTTCATTTCAAAGTTAGATTTAAAATAATTTCTTAAATGGTTAACACTTCAATTGTGTCTCTATTAAGTTTATGTAATTTACGTTTTACGAAATATACATAAGATATATATTAGACGAGTAATTGCAAAAATAAGAAATCAAAACAACAATTTTAATCTATTGGGACACTTATTCGCACATAAACAGTTTCAGTTGAATATTGTATCGAAATATATAGATAAAAATAAGATAAAGCTTTTCCAATGCATGGTCCACCATATGAACTAAATTGATAAAAATGAGTTTGGGAGGTTATCATTACTTTTGACTCGATGAGCTAAAATCAAATTGCTGTTCCTAAGTAACTCATTGTCGCGCAAATACTCTAGTTCTAGTCTGACACTAAGTCTAAGTTCGATTCGTGAAGAACATTATTTAAATTAATTTCTTACGGGTTATGATTTCAGTTATTATTTAATAATTTGTAAATAAATATATACATTCTACTTAGTTGGAATGTATATAAAATCAGTACCTAAAATTGGCAAATATAAAAATGTCAAGCCGAGGTTGTATTACGAGAGTGCGAGCTACTTAATCGAGTATGTGTAAGGTCAGGTACCTTTCACCGGGCGTGGCAACGTTGGCACGTCCGGGTTCTGGTAAGTGTCGACCATGAGGCGATGCAGCACGTGTAACGACGGGAAGGTGGGGTGGAGTGGCTGCTGAAGGAAGAAGTGCCCTGCGCTCACCAAGCACGTCAGGATTGTGTCGTTGTTCACGGACTCCACAAGCTGCAACTGTATCAGCATGATTTTAGCTTTCACTTTTCCTTATTGATACGTAATATACTAAAGAATAAAAATATCTTCTAACTGTTGACAAATTCTATTTAACAAATGATGAAATAGACAAAAAGGACTAATCAAAGTTTCAAATCATAAGATTTATTACATTTTCAATTAAAACTACTCAGGCAAACTTTCATTCGAATTCTTAATATTATTAAATCTTATTGGACTTTATATGAAACTTACCTGAAGGTATTCTGGTACTAATGGTGCCAATCGTTGATATAATTCTGCACTGATTTCTTGTGTGGTAAAGTTAGGGAATCGCTTTTCAGGGAATTTATCTTTTATCATTTCTAATGCAGCTTCAATTTCACTTTGAGTACCTGAAGTTAAAAACCAATTAATGATGATGACATGAAAGTTTAATAAATAGTTCATTAAAAAATATATTTACCTTCAATTGCACAAATCTTTTGCTTGGACAATTCAGGATGTCTTCTAACATATACTGTTGCACCAGTTTTAGCTTTGATGCATGTGACAAATGAACCACACTTTCCTATTAAAAGACCTACTAAGGATGTGGGTATTAAGAACTGATGTATTCGCAATCCAGCCTCAGTAGCTATTATGTTCATATTGTTAGGTGGTGGGCTAGCAGCCTCTGAACATCCCTTTCCACTGTCACTGGAACCCTATAATTAATATAAACTTAGATCTATTAAAAATACTTAATAAAAAAAATATTACAATTTCTAACCTCACTGTGATCATCTGAAAAATGACACATTGATGGGCTAGCAAGCATGGGATCAACTGGGCTATGGTTTGCGGAGTCTCTTTCTGAAAGTCTTCTAGGTTGTGAGTCTGAATATGTATCTTGAATATCTATTGGTTCCTCCCTACTTTTAGATTCTTCAGATTCATTAGTAATGGTTAAGTCTTCAGATTTATTTTCAG
>JAAAKR030000032.1:1379886-1396608 GCA_010014985.3 Delias pasithoe
GCACTAGTTGCGACCAAAACATTATCTAGGCGAGCCTACGGCTCGCCCCCAAGTCCCCGTTTAGCTGTAAAGGCCGTATGACCGATAACGATTATAGTTTTTCTTTAACTACTGTTTCGAATTGTGCATATCATTTTATCAAACTATTGAGTCGAGTTATATTTTTTCCATTGCTCATGGAGCAATGGAGAGGGCTATGTTCGGAGTTTCTCTACGTGATCGAATCATAAATGAGGAAACCCGTAGACGAACCAAAGTAGCTGATATAGCCCGTTAGATTAGCAAGCTGAAGTTGGCAATGGGCGGCCACATCGCAATTAAAGCGGATGACGGAATAGTGCTGGAGTGGAGACCACGGACCGGCAAGTGCAACGTGGGACGTCCACACAGAAGATGGACAGACGATCTTGCAAAGGTCGCCGGAAGACGCTGGATGCAAGTCGCTTCAGACAGGTACGCGTGGATGTCCAAAGGGCAGGCCTATGTACAACAGTGGACGTCTTGCGACTGAAATGATGATATTTTTTACTTTCATTAACTACAATTAAAATAATGATGACAAATAATTCGCTGAAATATGTTTATGTATTTCTTTTATAAAATTACTCGGTTTAAGTGAGACTATAGGTAAGAGATTAATAGGTTCCAGATAAGACTATGTTTATTTCTCACCATACTTTTGTTTTTCTTTAGTATAGTGGACAACGGAGCAGGTGAGTCTCCTATATGGTAAGAAAATACCGCCGCTTATAGACAACCGCGCCATTGGTCGTGCTGCCGGCTTTTAACCTCCGATATCCTCATTTACTCAGCGAAACACAGTAGAAGTATCCATTCAATTACAACTACTATTTGACGCTGAGTATTCTGTGTAAGCTGTGGTATCACTTCGGCCGAGCTGGCCCAATTAGTGCGTATAATTTTCTAAGATTTTTTAAATTAAATTCCATTATAATAAGAATCTAAACTTTTTAAGTTTAAGGTGACGGTTTTGAAATCTCAGTACGCTAGGGTAATGTACAATCGTTAATAAACTTATTCGATTATTTATTTTACCTTTAACCTATTATTAAATATACTATTATAGCCTCATAGCACTTGGTATCCACAAATAAAAACAACTTCATGGATGTTCATCAAAATTATCTTCTCTAATTTGACAAAGTATGTCATACTTTTTTTAGTTTGTTCAATTCTGTAGTACTTACACATATTATAATACATATATACACATATTTTTTATAAATGAAAGAATGTTATTATAATAATATGATGTGGTAACTTTGTTTCGCTTTAATTTATGATTATCTGGTTATCCGTTTCGCGTTCATTAGATGTTTATTTTACGAGTCGTATAAGTAACATTTAACGGGGAATATTTAAATGGTCTCAACTTCTCGTATATTTGTATCGCTTCGCATCAATTTTATAAAAGAAAGATGCTTGATTTCGAAAATACATGTTCGGAAATTGACTTAAGAATTTACCTAGCATTACTATCTTTCCGTCGAAAAGAATTCAGCTTCCCATCAGTGAAAGATTTTCTTAAAAACGGTCTTGATTGAGCTTTAGATTTTATTAATTACAAGTTTCTTAATATCTGTCTTCATGGGATATGTTTTTCTTATTAAAATTAAGATGCATTTCTGTGAAGGATTTCAATAATGAGAAATATTAGGTAAATTTAACAGGTGGAGGTGTAATTTGGCTTCAGTGTGGTGAATATGCAGTGAACGGATCGCTCCAAGGGGCGAGTGGGTGGTTGCAGGGGTGAGGCCAGACGGCGAATGAACTGCAGAAAGGGTTAATGCTCGCTTCCCCTGCAGCGCGGCCGCGGCCTGCGCTCGCCCACCTAACTTCTCTACTCTAGGATGTGTAACTTACCTTTTTATTCACAAACTATTGAAGGTTATCTCTTTTCATCATAGAGAAACGTTTCTCCGATTATTAGCTACGACTGTAGGTGCATATACATACCAAAAACATACTTAGTCATCAAATATTTTATTATTTTAGATAATCGTTCTCCACGACTAAAGTAAATAAAACTAAAGTAGTAAAGTATAATATGTACTTCATTAAGATATATAATTGGACTGAACTAAATACTGTCTCTTCTATTCATTTACGTTGAATTAAAAAGACTTCTGCTATTTTTGTTTTATTTTTGGGAGAGTATGCGATCAGCCTAACTACAATCTGACAATTATCGTCGATATTTTTACGCGGTGTATACTTTATATAATACTACTAAATTAATCTCAAATTATAAATATCGATGTATATCGGATTAAATGATGAACTCTTTCTCAAATTTTCATGTATAGATCTCATTTGCGCAAATAAAATAAAATGTCTCATGAAATATTATCCTAATTTAATATAAATCAGCTACCATATTCCCGAAACGGTAGGTACAATTCCAAAAACAACACACATTTCAAACTTCATAAATAGAAAACTATTGTTTTGCGTGATGGTTAAAATAAATTAAATTAATGATTAAAGCATTCAGCACAGCACAGCAGATTGAAAATTACAACTAAAATGCTACATCTAACTTACACTAGATGACACTAGCAGTAATGTAAGCAGCCTCTTCGTCCTCATTTGCTGTTTCTTTAACTTGGTTTTGTGTTACATATACAGCTTTTATATATATCATTTGATTTATACCCTGTAGATTAGTTATTAAAAATTATTTCTGTTTGATTTATTATTATATAACTAAAAATGTAGTTGTTATAAACATTAACACATTAAAAAAAATTTTAAAGTAGAAAATCTGTTTTGTTTTATTTTTGTATTATATATAAGTATTATTCTAAAAAATCTATCCTATTACAAAAATATGGGCTTATTATTTATAGTTGGCTCTTTTATTATTTAATAACGACTATTTTTTTACTTTTATGAAAGTATTTTTGGATGCAGGCAGTGTTTTTTTTTTTTCAATTTCAAAATTAATTATTAGTTGTGTTTAGTTTACTATATTCGCGTTAAATGTGTAAACTATAACTAAAATGAGTATTGAGATAATATAAAATAAATATGTTATGCATTTTTAATTTTCTCTGGGTATACCTACACCTCTACGCGTCTTTCAGCGTACCTAAACCTAAAAGGGTCCCTTTTCTTGAAGGTCTCCAACTTGTATTGGTTAGGAAATACTTCAGCAGGCAGCTGATTCCACAGAACCACAGACCGGTGGTGTGTGGTTCCGAACGTCTTTAAAAACGCTCCATTGTGCTATCCGCCCGAAAGCCGAAGGGAAATGGAAATTTTTTGTGGAGATAAAGTGTTATTTTTTGTAGCAGGAAGGAATATTAGAATTGTTTAGCACATATCTCAAAAGGAACTGTAAGAAAGCGCTTGCGCGGCCAAAGTTCAAGGGCGAAGCCTATAAAAGATTTTCAAGGAGATCAACGGCCTAGTATTTGTGAGCGTTTTAGGGACAATTTGGGACATGTGACCTTCACCGAGTTGATTGAACAGGCACGTGTATGTGGGCGAAATATTCACTGGTTTCAAAAGCCCAGTACTATTTGTCTTTTGTATATAAATCGCTCTTCCTTTTTATACGTTCTCATTAAGCTCTGCTTACGATATTGTTCTCTTATCATGTTATTCATTCCTTGTAATAAATAGCTAAATTTATGTAAGGACTATACCTATTATTTCATATGTACCTATGAAATATGAACCTTTTTATTAATAGTAGATCTCATAGCAATTCCGGAATGTGTTGATAAGCTGACAAGACATGTGCTAATATTTAATAATGTCATAAGTTTCATGTTAAATGATCTTCTCTCAAACTTAATATCAGCACCTAAAGAGCAGCGTGTGTATTAAGAAAGTCAATATTGTTAGGAGCGTGGTGCGGGGCGTATGGCGGTCACGGCCGAGGACGCGGCCTTGACACAGCTCAGCTCAGCACATGAGTCGAGCTGGTCCCGGGCTCTGAGTGCTTCGATTTAATCTTCCTTTGTTAACCTTGATTGCCGTAACGAAACGAAACTCAACTGAAAGAGTTTTTATCAATAGGAAAATGGAATAGGAAATCATTCATGAGCTTGCGTGGTGCGATTTATAAATGAATTAAAAATGTATATTGCCTATTTACCATTTAATCTTTTATTTTAAATCCAAAAAAAAACATATAGTCTTTGTTTTAACTTTGTTTTACCAAAGAAAAAACAAAGTTTTATAGAAAACCATTCTACAAATGATATTACAGACAACAATCATCTAGATTCCAATGGAATGATAAATGTTGGAGCTAAACACATAAGGGTCGGATATATTTGCAAAATAAATCCCGATCAGATGATATTGTCCTTTAACGTAATGCTTGATATTAATTTGGCAAATCGGTTGCTATTTCAGGTCATATCTGTTCGTTTAAGGTTGGGGGTTGCAGTTGTCTAGTAGCCAGGGGGTGGAGGTACGGTGCAGCGCACGAAAGGGCAACTGCAGATAACGCAAGTTCGAGCCAGACAGTCAACGTCCCGATGCACTCGCCCGCCCTTCCCCTCGAGTCCTTCGGGAACCCGTATCCGACTGTCGCGGACTTTTTACATCCACCATCTTGATCCGCGATGACTCGTTCGACTAATGAAATCAATTACCCAGCGGTGCACTCGATACAATAAGCCAGTTAACAAATCCCATTCGCTTACAATTCGATGTGCTATGTCCTTTTTTGTCTCCTCACTCATTTAGCAATTTTATTATCTCTATTCTTGATATATGAAGGGTATTTATATTAATATTATGTAATTCGTGTATTAGTTATATTTGTGTGTTTCAAGCAGTCTTACTTCATATCGGTAAAATCATTTTTGCCAACGTGGTTTTAATATAAGAAACGTTTAGTTACACAGTTAATAGTATTTATAGTATATCTCTGATTAACATTGAAGCAGACGTTCTAAATAAATTAGCTGATAATGAAAACACTTAATAATATTCTTGAAGCCTTAAACATTTGACTGAAAATTATTTAGCAATGCCTTTATTTCAGACATTTAGAACTCTGTATAGCTGGACTGTTAGAATCATTGAGATACAAAGTTCATTGGTCAGTATAGTGGCACAATGCAGTAATAAATCAAGTATTTTGGGTAGGCATTCAAGCCGTAAGGATTAATGTCTTTAGTATATCTTACATTCATAACTAATATACAAAAGAAGACTATTTAATCTTTTTAAATATGTTTTACAACAATGGAATAATATGTGCATTTAATTGTAGATAAATAGCATTGTGTTCTCGGTGAAAGTTGATAACAATAAAATATTGTAGTTTAAGCCTTGAACTCCCTCAATTGAAGTGCAAGGACCCTCGCGATGTCAGCCTTTGTTTTATTGAGGCTGGAGGCGCTCATTTAAAAAGAAACATCGAATAGAAAAATATAGTAGCGTAGGCGGATGAACGTAAGGATATGTAATTTCTTCAAAGATTAATACTTTATTTTATTATTATTTATTTTTATTTTCTTTACCTTTTAACAATTTTTACAATAATTTTCTATAAACAATCAAAATCTTGGAATTTTATACTCGTATTCACTCTAAGTTAGATGTATGTAAGTTAGAGGTATTTTTTGCGTGCATTTTATATTTTCCCCTAATCATCAATTCATCCAAAAACTTATAGACGTGCTAATTATCTGTGAAACTTATAAACTATTTACCGTCCACATGGACTCTACAGCAAATGAATTTCTTAATAATGAAGATGACTTTTTGACCTAGTGATAGTAGCTAGGTATGTTTAAAGGCATCAGTTTCATACAATCATTTAATGTTACCAGTTGTGATGAAGGTAGTTACATTTTCACAAAACCTTGATCAGTTCAGAGGGAACAGAGGGGGAGGGCGAAGAGAGGGGTGCGGTATTCAGCACGCGCCGAGTTTGGCAGCCGTTGACACCGCTCGAGGACGCTTCGCCAAGGTCGATCTGCCTAAAACGGCTGAAACGATATGCAATTTATCAAATATTCATTATATTGACCAAAAATTAAACTTTATTGACTTGATGTATTAAAATTGTAAGGAGCTGGTAGCAGAATTTGTGAAGTAGCATGAGTTACCTTTTAATTCATTTTTATTGTTTAGTATCTTAATTTTGCACAACAACATGGAACTCTTTTTTATACCAGTAAAGACTTATTCATGTTATGTAAGTATTCTTCCGTTAAGGAATAAATGTTCGTCATTTCCAAGAACCGGACTGCGAAAGGTCTAATAATGTCATATATTGCAAAATTAAAAGGAATCAAGGGTGTAAAGAAATTAAAAGCTCTTGTGATACATATTTAGAAAAGGTAATGTGTGCTTCAAACGAACATTTTCTATGTACATTATTTAATTAATAAACCATGCTAATTATACATATAATAATGAATTACGAAATATCTGAAAAAAATTAAAAACACCAACGTAAGATAATAATAGTCACAGTACTTAAAAATGCGTCCAAGGGACGTCGATTTTTAACTTTCTGAAAATGGTCTATTATCGCTTAACAAAGCGATATAAATTTTCTTCTTATTGTTCCCAGAACTGGTATAACTTGGCATTTCTTCCGGTATCTGATTATTCTTGAGTTTTGGGACACCTGTATATCAAAAATGTTTGGGTAAGTAATCGATAGACGAATCAGTAATCGAATAATAAACAGTTATTATAACAGCAGGGTAACAATGACGTTGTAAACATGTAACCGAAACTGAAGTGGAATGTTTGGACGTTGGTCGCTACGTCGAACACATCATGCAATAATTAAATTAAAATCAAGCCGAATTGTTTATTTACTCATATGCACTCGGTTAAGACTAAAGTTATGGGGCGCGGGTTGCGGGGAGAGGCAGGGGAGGGGGGCACGAGGGCGACGACTGGCACCTAAAGTCCGACATTGAGATACCCTTGCAAGGGCATTACACCACTGCAGTCTTCAAGGCTTGCAGGGTCGAAACACCCGCGATCTATATTCCGAGTTCAACTGAATTCATACATTGAACTAGGTGTATTGTTACTGAATAACGATTCAAGTTTAATCTGCAAGTTTGTTTAACTAGCTGGAATATTATAGTTTAATTATTTAGTCTTAATTTTAAGTATTTGTTTGAGCGTCAGATATATCTGAAATTGGCCGCTAACCAGAGATTATTACTCGAATTATTCGAGTAATAATCGAATTTTCGTGTTCGATTGCAACTTTAGTATAATTTTTCTTATAATAATCTAGTGTTGCTGGATTTTATATATACTCCGACACGTTCTCAGATAAGATTCACATCGGAATCGTACTCTAATTTAATTTTCTTAATATGATATCGAAATCGTCTAGTGATTATAATTTTGAATAGACGAATGTTAAGAAGCTAGGAAATACGTATACGTATAGAAATATGAAATCCAGGTTAAACTGTTACTCATGTTTTTAATTGCTATGCCTTATGTTTGTTTAGTTACCACGACATGCGATATATTGTCCACAAGCGATGATCCAATTTAAAAATTGTTGATGTCCTTCCCGTCGCACCCTAACAACACAGTGTTCGATATTCTAGTACTTACGCATTGCGTGTCTATTGGTAGTTTTTATATGTATCTGTCCGGATTTCGGGAGTGAAAGTCGGCTGGGAAGGGCACGAGGACACGCGGCCTGCACCGGCCGAGGGTGTCTACGGGCCGCATGCGCACCACACTATCTTGTGCATCGCGTTGCACTTACACCGAAGCCCTAATTAAAAAATAACTTTTCATAAGTTATTTTATAACACGAAAGGAGAAAAGAGTAAGATGAGTCTGGCTTTCGGTGAATTTTCTGTTTTAAGTTGACGTAATTGAGATGGATCTTAGCTACAACACATTCACAACATGAAGCCATAACTACGAGTGTTTAATCTAAGATTTCATTTGCCTTTCATGTTATTTATCAATTCATTTACCTACTATAGAAAATAAGAAAAAGGATCCACTATTTCTTGTACATTTTATTAATTACAAGTCGTAAACGTATAACGAATAGCGATAACAAGTCGGTCATTTTGACAATTAACAGACCATTTAAATACAATTTATAATCAAAAGTTAATCGCACGCAAAGCTCTTTGCCTTAATAGTTTGTTTGACCCAAATTTTTAACTTAGCCGTGAACTTCATACTATTTCACGCTAACATTTGCGTGTGAACTTGAACTTGAATCTTAAATATTCATGACTTAAATAAAATAAATTCTGTATATTTTATTGAAATGACCGTATTCTTATCAGCTAAGTCACGCAGAAACAGAGTATGTTGGCCATAGCTAGGAGTACCACGAAAACTATATACTTTACGTGTTATAAAGGGAGCGAGATTTCTTTAGTAAAAATTTGTCTGTACACTGCTTTGTTCTTTATTTTTCCTTCTCTATGCTATTAGTGAAATATTTTAACATATGATTTTTTAAGTATTTCATTGTTTTGTAATAGATCCCTTGCATTGTCAACATAAATAATATATCGGTGTGAATGCAACCCAAATCAGTCGCCGTCGCGACCTCCGTCGATCGATATGCACTGACTAGACATGCATTTCTTCCCCTGGATATAATATTATATATGTATTAAAAAGAAATTATTCAGTCAACTAATACTACTAATAAACTAAAAGAAATAACAATTTCGGTTCGATTTATATTTTCGTTTTTTTTGCATCACCTAGTAAATGAAACAGAATATTTGCTTGACCTAAATCTGCAACGGGCATTTAATATTTAATATATTTTATATACTATAGATAATATATTAGTTATATAAATTTCAAATTTTATAACTTTATTTACAATTTTCTCTTTCAGTCGAAATAACAAAAAACGGATCTAAGTTTGATTGATATAATATATTACATTTTTGAATAGAATATGCCTTATATTCATTTCGCTAGTATATAGTGATAGATAGATACCCTTTGCCGAAATAGACGTGAACATTCGTCTCGACCGTGAGCCGCCGGTGGCAGTGACCTGATCAACTGCTCGCGAAGTGCGCGTACCTCCGCACCCATCCTGCCCAACCCTCCTCAATCTCCAAGAATTGGCATCGTGCTTCATATTTCACAAATATAGGGTCGACTTACTTTTAAATTAAAATACATATATAAGTAAATGTTACGCATCGTTATGTAAGCAAAGAATACTTTAATAATACAAACTAATTCTTATATCTTCAATTTTTTTTCACGTTGTGGGTAAACCTGGCTAAATAATATTAATATATACGAGTACATAGACTATGGGTGAATATTTTATGGATTTCTTTTGTTTCCTTGAATTGTGGAACAATTCGTGCTCGACGAGACTATTCTTAATAAATAAACAATTAATTCTCTTTATTATGAAGATTTATTTTTAAAAAAATCTCCGAAATAAATCAATTTGAAAAGTTCATTCTAATTTTTTTTTCTTTTTTAGTTACTTTGAATATAATACACGCATACGCAGACGTAATAAGAGGAAAGATAGATAGAAATAATCTCCAAAAATGGTGAAATAAAGATAAAATCGTGGTTAATGCTTTCTCATACGAATCATGATGTCAACGTGTTTATTAACATATATTGAAACATATTCTAAGAACTGGAGACTATCTGATGGAAACGATTATACAATATTCCGTGTACTATCTTCTTTCCGCTGTTTTGTATTTAAAACCCATAATTTTCTGTCACGTCCGGCTCTGAGCTATCTACGAAAGCTTATCATTGACTATCAGTTATCAGTTGGCGTGGAGATGAGGATTACATATCATTAGCATCTTATTGTCACTTTGTTAGAACACTATAATAAACTGAAATAAATTTACAAATAGAGGAGCCATTTTTATATATTCCTTTTTCTTTTTATTCAGCCCTCATACAGTATTTGGATTTTTGAAACTAAGAAATGTAACTTTAGTATTTCATTCAATTACTATGCATTATCAAGGAAAATAAATAAGATATATAAGGGTTAGAATAACAAAACAAATTTTTAATGAGATTCATCTTCATCATTTCAGCTTACAAAGATAGATCGAAATCTGTCTCTTTATTAGAGATATGATGCCAAAGAAAGCTCACAGTCACTTACAATTTATACATTTATCAATTTGAAAACATAAATCTGCCACCAGACACCCTGTATCTTTTTTAAAATCATTCTTTTGAGAAGAAGGAACAACATTTATAAAATTGATTAAAAATTTAAAATTAAATTCTGTATTACCCGTTTAACGTAGGTATTACCGAATAAAATAAGTACGTTAGTCGTGAAAATGATTGAAACATTTTTTATTACTTAAATGTACGTAGACCATCATAATGAGCTTGTTATGCGGACATCGCCGAAGATGATTTAAATAAATTTCATAAGCAAAATAAAATGTTATTTTGTGTTTTGATTCAACGTAAAACCGTAATTTATAACGTATTACTGAATTATATTAGCGTTAAAGTGATTTCAGCGTGCTTAATTTTAAGTGCCTGTCTACATAGATATTCAGTTTTTGTGTCTTTAGCAAAGGAATTTTTAATGAGTCCGGATGAAAATTAATAAGGTGGATACCTGGAGCATTGCACTCAAGAGGTGAGAGTAAGGTTAAAGTTGAGGTGGAGTGGTCGTGTCGGAGGGCGGGCGGTGCAGCGGCGGCTCGGGGCTGCGAGGGTGCGGGGGCGCTGCAGATTCACTTTCGTCCAGCCGCGGGCTCCGCCACGCCAGTGAGAGAAAGTTGGTCGCGGCGAGCGAACGGTTCTCGCGAGTGGAGCGGCGCCGAGCCGCACTGATACGCCGCACGCGTCTTTCGCGATCCCATTCAAATTGGTTAGTTGACGGGCCGTCAACGCTTCTGAGGCATCTGCTTTGCGAAATTTTTTGGCAAATGTACACTTTTTGCAAACTTTTATAAGTATTGAACTTTTGTGAGTTGATGAGTTTAAAAACAATGCAGTGCTATCCAAAGTTGTCACCGAAGCGCGAACCAATGGATCCATACGACATGGAGATGATGGGTGGGGCGAGACGCCTGGAGTTGCCGGCGCCTCCTGGCAAGGAGTTCCGTGCGCCGTGCCTGCTACCTCCAGCGCCGCCGCCGCCGGCTCAGTCGGTCATCCAGTGCATGCGACCCCCGCCGCCGCCGCCGCCGCCTCCGCCGCAGCCTCGCCTCCACAAGCCTTCGCCCTTCGAGGAGCCATCCAGTTCCATTCCTGATCTAGGTGAGCCCAACAGAACTTTACTTTGTTAACAAACAACTCAATTTCGTGAGATCAAATTTTCTACGATTTTACACTGCATCGAATTTGTGACTTATAGTGAATTATATAATTTTAAAAAATGTACACATTTCGTATTTTAACCATAAAAGGTAAATATTGCAAATATTCCGAGCCATAAAATTTACGAGCAATTTCCTATAGTTGAAACTTGAAATACTTACTACTAACTAGAAATTAAAAAAAAAAAACAACGATATCTTAAAATAATTATAAAACTTTTAAAAAGTAATAAATCTATTTGTTGCATATCTGATGCATAATTTATGTACTTCCTGCTTCGGAAAACTCTACAGAACAGTTACGAACAGTTTACTTATAAATGATTTCCGGGTGATGACGACGATATGAAGGTCGCTTCAACATACATAATACAGTATCGATCGACATTATGTTATATACGTAACTGTAAACAAATCTGAATAATGGTCAAGCAGATAAGATATTATTTTCAAGGATTGCTTTTGACACAAATATACAAATTAGCAAAAATTTTCCTGCTTTGTACTTATCAAATATCGGAGCATAGTTGCGCTATCAACTCGCAATTTTTGTTCTAATAAAGCCGATTTGAATGTATCCTTACACTACGTGCGCCGGGCGGATTCACGCGCTCTGAAGAGGAATGATGTTGACGGTTTTTAAAATATTTTTCCGCTACAATTGATCGTAGTTATATTTTAATTATAAACATTCATCGATAAATTATTTAATTTCACCACCAATTCCATAAAAAAACATAACTGCAAACCAAGGATACGATGGATTTCGAAATCTCTGTAACCCAAGGCCCATAATAGCCATAACGTGCGCGTACATAGCGCGGACATATGTGTATAATAGCGCTAACAACATTTTTGCGAACGGAAGATTAGATAAACATCGCAAGGTCGCAGCGAGCGACGATCGTTCTCTGTGACGCGGCGTCATTCGTGTCATTAAGGTCACTGTGACATTGGACCGATAGCAGTGACAAAATAATATACCTATCTTATCTCGCAATGTCAGTGGCGCGGGCGCAGGTGAGCGCGACCCCTACCTGTTGTTTGCAAACCCTTAAAGGTTGACCGTATTCTCTCACGACTTGATCATCATACTATGAAAACTTCTCCAGATACGTTATTGGTATTAAATTCACATTGAAATGTCGTATGGAATGTTAACGCCACCTTTTTAACATTTAAATGAAGTAAACATAGAAATTCCATCAAACGCCTTGTGATATAAGTAGAATCAAATACGTAGTTAATGCTTTATTAACAACGTAACCTTCTATTACGAATCACTTCCTACAGATATACATAATGTTTGTCTTCTTGATATCATTTCGCCATTTGTCGATTGTGAATCTTCTGCGCGTTTAACAAGAGTCAAGGACGTCACAGTACACCTTTAATGCCCCGATGACGACCTTACAAGTTCAAAATAAAAGATAAGGCAAAGTTATTAAGCCCGAGTGATAACAGCAAAATAAAAATATGACATTAACAAATTGAGGCTTTATTTAAATCACAACCATATTTTCAATGTACCAATAATTTCCATAAATAACCAACTTCCCATAAATTATTATTCATTAATAAAACAAAAACTTTTAATGTATTATCGTGATGCTAAAATGTTTACAGAATTGAGCAAAGAAACGTTAGAAAAAACTAAAACAATTTGTCCGGTTTGTGATTCTTGAATGTACAAAATTATTTTATGACAGTTGGATGATATTGTGTAATTTCCAAAAAACTTAGTTATCGAGTCAAGGTTGGTCAATAGTATTCTTTAGTGTGCCTATGATATTTCACAAAAATAAAAACCAATAGTGAATCTAAATTTGAAGTACATCATGTTTAGCACCCTGCACCCGCAGCCCTGCAAGAACTGGGCTGTCCGTGGGCGGAGGTCCTCTTACCCTAGTTGAGCTTCCTGTTTGCCATCGTTTCCATAAAAAAGTAGTTTATTAGATTGTGTACACTCATATACCTTCACGTATGTTTATAGATTGAGAACAAAGTTGTACGGTTTTATCACTAATTCTAATATGCTCATACAATGTATTATTACAGGCTATGTACATTTATGATCTATACATCCAGATAATACATGCTAGTAAACGATTGAGTACACAGGGAAGTGTCAGCGCAACCTTGCACGAGGTCATGCAGCGTCATTCGCAACACTAACAATACATAAATTGTTTCATAACATAAACAACCACTTGAGCGGTAACAAATTGTCAATGTCAAAACAGCCTAAATTCATAATTGCAGGTGGTTCTTTTAATTACGTCATTCAACGTACGTAATTAGAAAAAAATCAACCTTCGTTCTTTTATGTAAACGTAATATATAGGTTTAAGTTTTTATTTACGTCTTTGTATTTTGAGATGCCTTTTTCAAAATAAACAGTCCTTACCTAAAATTTTATTTTTGTACTTCCTATACAGGTACGTACATTGTTATTGTGAACCACTTCTAAATAATATATGGAATATAATAAACAAGTAAATATACAACGATGTATTGACACGATTTAAATACGCCACTTGTCTTAGGTTTCTATTTTTATCATTGCCACAATATTAAGTAGCGAAAAAGAGATAAACTTGAGCCTCAGTCTTTATTATTGAGAAGAATATATCTGCGCTATACACTTATATTAGAAATATCAGCTCTACATCTTATTCCGTCCAGTTCTTCGATTCCACCCCCAAAATTCCACCCACACCTCCCGTTTGACCGCTCCGAGTTCATGGCCGAAGTTATTTTCGTTTCTTTTAATTTTATCATCAATATTATTCGTATTTAATGGTATGTATAATAATTCAGAAGAATAGGTTTTATTATTACACTTGTTTTCGTGCTTAAATATACAAATTAAAAAACTTATATTACTACAAAATTATCTTTGAATTCATCCAATATGAACATCACGTAACATGACTTGACTAATATTATATAGTTTTATTTCGAATGTACGGTTTTAAGGTTTACGAGATTTTTAAGAGATTTTCTCTTATCTAAAATCTTAGAAAGCTTATAAGATAAAAATTGCACATCGTTGTCGCAAAAAAAATAATTTTTCTGTTTTATGTAATAAAGCGGCGGATTGACCCATTTTATTTTAATGTCAATTCCGTGCTTAGACGTAATCACTCATGTAACTATAATATGTGGCAACTTAATGATTCAAAACAAGGAAATGTCTTCTATTAAGTAAATATTAGAGCACATTATTTGTATTACATTAGCACCTATTATTTCAGCAATCTCTGTTTTGCATTTCCCTTCATATCCCAATAGTTTGCGTAACCTTTGCGCTATAAGCGCTGTTTTGTATTTGTAAACTTTTAAAAATAATACGCATAAAAAATAACATACAAGAAAATGATAATGATATAAAAATTAGTAACCTTTATTTTAACAATATCTATCAGTAATTAATGAAATGTAATAAACTAATTTAATAAAAATGTGAAGTTTTTAACGAAAAAAATTGCAATTTAATAGTAATTTTAAGGACAAAAAATCTATATAGGCACATTTGTACGGTACAAACAATACGGTGGCGTAGTAACTTCATGGACACAGCTTTTAAAATTGCTATGTAATGAGATGTAATCTTCTCATACAACAGACTCCAGAATAACGTCACGACATCTTGGACCAACGACGCCAAGGTTGAGGCTAAATGATCAGTTATATCAATTATTATTGTCATCTATTCTACAGTGGCAACAATTACTCGCACCGTAAAAAGATTTTATTGTGTAAAGAAGTGTTTCATATGTATGTTAGCTGGTACGCGTGATTCACGTGCTACCTTTTTACGTTGGATTCAACTCTATATGTATAAAATTACTAAACCAAAGCTATCCCATCAAAGAATTTCCCGCACTGCAAGCAAAATATATAATTTATAAAAATTGCTAGAGCTATTGAATAGGTATTTTACATAGAAATCTAGAGCTCAAAATAATTCCAAATCTTAACTTTTTTGTAAATATTATCCTACTAATGTTTCCTCAAAGGATTCTAAGATATTTATAAACAGGTACAAGGTATCTTCATCGATGATTTAATACACTATTTATTCTCTAAGCTTTAATTGAAACAACTATTGGACGGTCACGTTTCACATAAAATGATATCGAGTATCATTTAGTTTATGTTCAAAATTATTAAATAAAAATGTATGCAATATTCATTTCTGTATACAAGCAGTGTTAAGCTGAAGGTCGCTGATAAGAAATCGGTTCTATTAAAAACGCTCTACGTCATAATAAACGATAGTACAAAAGTAAAGGTCGTAAAATGCTCGTGTCGAGTTTCAGTTGTTGAACAAACATGTACATAGGTTAATGCTAATTTAACTGAATTTCCTAAAATTAATAACATTCGCTTTAACACTTTATATGGGCATAAATAATTGACCTAATGCTAGCCAAATCCTCTCGCAACGTTTTTTTATCTACGAAGTTCTCTTGAACTTACCATCCCTTACAGAGAGTCATTTTTACGACAAAAGTTCTAAAACACTTTGGGATTCTTCAATGTGAATATACTTCGTTCATTAGGATTCTAATCGGTTTTTATAAAATAATGTAAGAATAATTAGTCGTTGAGGTGGTCTTACAGGTAAATACATATGGTTTACTTTAAATGGGATTTCCTAAATAAAATGAATTATTATTGTATTTCGTATTGACGAGTAAGAAGATTATGAATACATAAATATTAAGTAGCTACTACTGACTCATGCTTCACAATTAATAAAATATTCAATTCCAAAGACAAAAAGGTCAAATTGAATGTCACAAAAACTTGTTATCCTGCATGTCACAAAAATGCACGTCCTATATTGTTTTATTCGCTCGAAGCAGATTGCAGAATCTCTAGATTCGCCCCTGACCCACGCACTAACCACGCGTTGCCATGGTCACGGTCGAATGTCGATCGATCCACGGGGAATGCACTCGCAATAAGACGCTCTAGCCTTTCTTCTCTCCTTCCTTTATTATTGAACCGAATTTTTCTGCAACCCTCCATGCAGAGCGAAGGGGATTAAAAATTTGATGAGTCACTTTGTATGTCTATAGTGTACAAACTTCTAAACGAATAAAAAGTAACGAAAACGAAAAAAAGCACTTTTCGTACGAATGCCTGATATAACAGGATTTTCAAATTTATTCCAATTGTGATTTTAAATTTATGTGCAAAAGTGTTCGAATACAGAAAAACAATGTATTTATTACATTTGACCTACGATTTTCAATAGCTTATATGTTTTAACTAAAAGAAATTTTAAAAATATATTATATTGGTAATCATCTAAAGTTTAGTTCGATGGCATCACTATTATAAAAAAATCGTTGCTCAAAATAATATATTGAGATAACATTAAGAAAGGCTTTTTTAATAATAAAGT
>JAAAKR030000032.1:1405518-1416310 GCA_010014985.3 Delias pasithoe
TACAGATGGCACAGAGATTTTATTACAAGTGCAAACGGACTATATGCAAAAAGCCTCCCCAACCCAATATTTATCACATATTATACTCACAAATAAAATGGACAAAGTTCTGAGGAAGTAAATGAGAAAATATACTTCTTCGTTTTTTGATTAAAAAAGAATTACAGCAGCATTTAATTATTAAAAAAAATAAGCAAAATTTCATAACAATTTGCGGGTAAAGATATTATTTTATTACTTCTATAAAGATTTTGCTTTATGTTTTACAATAGAAAGAAAATCCAACTAGAAGAAAAGAAAATTAAGAAAAAATCTCTGAAATGTTAATAACAAATATTTCCAGAAGTTTTGTCTGAAAACCATTTATAAGGTAATAACATCTCAATGATCCGTTTACATGATTTACGATCGAATTGCAGAAAATTTGTCACATTTTTACAAAACCGCCACTCAGTTTTGGTTGGAGCAGACTTACATAAATGGGCCCTGGTCCAAGAGTCCTCCACTTTATTTGCTCTGTGGTCTCATGAATCTGCCTTTTGAAAATTTTCATAAAAAACAATAATATTTGACTCTTCAAATTGATGGGAATATTTTTTTTAAAGAGTTTTCGTAGTTTTGTTAGAATCTTGTTTTATTTTATTAGAAGTGGAATACATTAAATAAAACAATATTATATGGTTTCAACCTTAATTATAAATGGCATCATTTTGTCAAGACTCTCTATTTCGCATACTTTTTAAAATAGTTTATGACATTTCTAACTCAGTATCAAGATAATTTTGTTGCTATAGCAACTAACAAGTGAAATCGAAGGGAATTCAAAACTTCTATCCAACTTACAAAAAAGAGGTACATGCAATATGAAGCATATTTAATCTTTATTACATCATCTTTCACACAAAATCTTCCAAACGAATGAATTCGCTCGGGTGCCTCACGAAGACACGGATGCCAACAACGTGTATGTAGAAATACTATGTGCTAGCTGCCTCTTGCGTAGCCGATGCTGTTTTATAAAGTCAATATGAAAAATATAGATTCGATCACGAACGCTAAAAGCAATAAGTGGGAATATAAATATGTTTTGTAACCTCCAGTCGACTTTCCGACTATCGTCCGGAACATATACACGACTGACCTACAAACAGTCGCATATATAGAAATATTATTTTTCTGTCTCCTTTCTACCTGCACGATATATCCGCGTGCGGCCGAGATAGCATCACTTGTTACGATGACGAGCCTCTATTCTCAATGTCAAGTTCACCTATTATTATTAGTTCTCAATGCCACACAACATACGTAACGCCTCGCATATGTTTAGCGATTATTTATATATATCTAATATATAACACAGGAAGTCTTCTAATATAGAAGCATGCTGAGAATAAACATTAATTATTCAAGATGGGATTTTATGATTCTTTTCTTCGCCCACTTTTGAGTCTTACAATTATTTCAAAATAAAATTAAGCCTACATTTAACCTTATCTATACTATTTCAATAGTAATTTCTATTTATTTTTAATTACCGGGTTGGATTCTCTTTGGTTTTATAGATTAGCGGTGGTTAGAATTGATTATTCAGTAAATTAAATAAGTTATAATATATTTATATTGTTTAAAATTACGATATAAGTTTTAACTTGTATAAAAAACGAAGTGTTCTCTGTTGGTATTTTCTCGAATATATGACGAGAGACGCGAGAAAGAAGCCTTTTTAGTTCTAGAAAATTTTGTGAGATGGCGCTTAACATTAAATTTTCCCCATACAACATTTTAACCTTTGCAAACTAGATGGAGCTACTTACCTTTACTCATACGTAACTTGAAATTGTTTTTGTTATTTTAAATTACATTATTCTATATCATACACAAAGGGATTACTTATGTCAGAGGTAGAATTTGAAGTAGCTAGAATTCTGGCTTTGATTAATCTGCAGATTTTCTATATAATTATATATTTTTGCAATATTTTTTTATTATGAATTAAACTTCCTAGCCCTGATATAATAAGTAATAAGTGCCACTGGACACTGGCGACCTGTGACGCACGCACGCGCGGTCGTCGACCTCTCTCTGAAAAAAAATACGTTCTTGACTCAGTTTGTTTATTGCATGCTTACTCGCTTTTACGTCAGTTGTTATTTACATTTATGATTCTTTTAGCACTGCATCGCGGTTATCATATTAATAATGAATGGATGAATCTTATATCAGAGACGATTTAGTCTTTGTAAATTTTTTTATTAACAACTAATTTCAATAACAAGTACATCGCCATCCTGATTTTACCATCATATAAATTCAAATTTTCATACGATTCATTATATTTAAAATTTCGATGTATTTTTTAGTTCTAATTAAAAATAAATCCTAGACTGATAATTTCGATTAGAATATTTCATTAAGAATAGAATTTTAGTTCTGCTATTCGACAACAGATGGTGCTATATAACCTATCTTATAACTAAGTGTATGCTGTTTCTGTTTGATTATTTAAATGAAAATTGTTATTATAGTAGATTTTTTTTATTACTATGATCATAGCTTTTGCTTTTACTCACTGTTCAAGTAAATTATATTTTCAAAAAGAGAGTAAAAGTATGAATTTATATTTATTTGTTCGATATTGAGTTAAAAATGCTTTTCTACTGAAATATACATCAGATCGTCTATATCTATATATTTATACAAATAAAAGGAAATCAAAAGACGTTTATATCGACACAAGAGTATGAGCATTTGCCATTGTTTAAACTTATCAAAGACCTTCAAGTACTACCGATAGAGCAATGTAATAAAATGAAGCAGTTGGTCGGAGAAGGGCGATATCGTAACTATAAAATATAGCGACAGCCGAGTCACGGTGCAGCCTTGCAGAGTTTGTTGCTCCGGAGCGGCGCGGCGAGGGGAAACCTTCGGCAAAGGACCTGCATCGCTTGCATGCCAACATCTATTAGCAAATACGCTGTGTACAGCGCGCTGCAAAATAGATATGCGAGTAATTCTAGAGTTGCTACATTTTGGAAACACATTTAAAATAATCTCTCTATATATAAAGCCTAGACGCAATATTAATAGCATTAGTTTAAGGACATTTAAATAGCTGTAAAATAGTAAGGAAATTGACGTTCTCTTATATTGAAACCCTAAAAATTATATTTGCTTTCAAATTGCTTGATTTACTGCGCCGCTACAGAGTTATATATATAAATATAACTGAGTAAGTTATGGTATTACGCTATATCGTTATAAAGTACATATAATAAAAAAAATATAATGATAATTTTTTAATTTGTTTTAATTTTCATAGATTTTCTCACCCTTTTCTTTAAATACAATAAGTATCAGATTTAATGTTTATAAATTACAAATAAAAATCGGCTCATGCAAACCGTGATAATCCTGTATAGCACTACTTATATAATATAGTAAGATAATTATTGACGATCGAACATCGCTCGTTGTTAATGAAGTTTATTGTTCTGCTTACAGGTTATTTACTCTTACAACGCATGCATTTGAGTATCACTAACATACAAATCGTAGATAACGTTTCGCTTCGTTATTCCTATAGATCAATCTAATGGCGATAAAAAGTCAATCAATCTTTATAGCAATTATATTCTACTGTTTATGTGTTTTTCGCCCATAATTTTTTACGCCATTAAACATATTTTACGTATTTTAGAATGCATTAGTCAATATAATTTTTATTTGCCTTGATAACGCTATGTTATTAATTTTATTAATATACAGTTTTTATAAGTGAAAAACTTTAATACGAACTTTAATCTTGTGTTTGTTTTATAAATCCGTGTCTTTATTATATCTAGTTCAAACAAGGCAGCGTCAAGGCAAGACAGTGTTACCTACAAACCTTTCTAATTGGAATACCTCTATTGTTTACCAAGCACTGCAATATTTTATACCGCTGCGATATAAAATAAATTCTAGTAATGAAACTTCAGAGACATCATTGTGTTCGACATAAAGAAGCTCTCACGAGGATGTCTCCACCCATATCATTATGCAGTGACCCATTTAACACACAATGAACTCTTCATATATTTCTATAATCCTTTTATGTGTCCAATGACACACATCAAAGTCAGGTCACAGGCATTTTCCTGTTCAAGTTACTTTTAAGAAATAATACGAGCGATTGTGGTGCAGTGAATTTTAATGTTACATAAGGTAGCAACGAAAAAATACGTATTGGCAATGTGGTTCGGCTCTCACGGGGGCGATAATTGCGAAGGTCGCGTCGCAGCTGGAACTGTCGTCACATAGGCCTGCTGGCTCCTTGCTATCAATGCTTAGTTGGTTAATATCGATATGGCTCAGCTCGTGCAACATTGTGGCGTATCGTGTATGAGATAAGGCCCAATTCCGCGTAATAGCGATCTTCGGTCGGTGGCCTTACCTCGTTAGAGTTCATGCACCCGCGCGAAACTAGGGCACGTACCTCGTGCTCCCGGCTCCCCCCAAGCCTGCCCGCTGCCCTTTTGTCCCGTTACCATTAGCATTTATTAAATAATTGTCACTGATTTAGGCCACAATCAAAATAAAACCTTAGTAATCTCGTGTTTGTTAACAATCTGATATTTGGTTTTAAATTACGGATACATAATACTATAACAGAGTTAAGAAATTAAAAAAAAAATTGAAATTGATTCGAAATTGCTTCATTAGTAGTATCAGTATTAGTTTATCTACCTCGTCATTGTTTGATCTATGAAAAATATGTCTTTTTAGATACAGCTGTAGTGTGTACACTCATGACATAACCACGATGTTTATTGTTCTTCACTGTGGAGAAAAATTATGTTATGTAGAGATGTGGTTATAAACATGTAGAGATAGCACTCTATTTAAATGAAATTCGAAGGGAAACGCAATGAGCACGACGAGTCCACTGAACCAGTATTGCGCTAGGTGGTTGCGCAAACGCAACGAGAAAGTGCGAGTAAAAGTTGACGCAACCAACGAGCGCGTCACACGCTCCGAGCCACGTCACACGCACACATGCAAACGATGAAATTTACAATATTATTAGTGTTAGGTGCTGTCTTGTATTGACGATACCCGATTACAATCAAGCTACGCAGCCGTTATACAATACTCGTACGCAGGAACTGCAGACATGTAATGGAATCAATCAATAATGACGTACCAATAATAATCAATTATATTTAAATTTGAGTAAGGAGGTTACACTTGCTCCTTACAGTTTCGTGTAGACTATAGAGTGTACTGTCAACGAGCATTGTTAGATGTATTTATGATTTTCACAATATTCATATATATAATGCCACGCCTTAAGAACGTTTTGAATTCAAGATTTTCTCGCTGCCATTATTCCCTTTAATTGCATTATTCGATAATTACAACAAAGAATGTAATTATTACCAAATTTTTATTAAATATGAAAACAAAAGTGCAAGGGCTTTGCCGTTAAACCTAATACCTTGTTTTACAATGCTTGAAAGGGCTTTCTCAAATGTAGAATGGAAGCTGAAGGTTAGTGGGGCCCTTCACTTCTTACACAAATGTTATTGAATTGCGGACACAAATAAAATGAAATATTGTAATCTATCAGATTATAATCATGGTCGTTTATACAAACATTTACGCTAACGCCTTGAAGCTGTTGACTCGATGCTGTTTGTTAACCTTCGGTGGCTCAGCACACATCAGATAGTATTCGTTTTATGCTTTATGACCTCATCTTTACACAAAAATGTCATAGATCACCGATCTTAAGGCGCGATCGATATTTTTCCTTTGATAGCTTCAGTCATTTGATGCTGTCGGCTGTATTCTCACTTACCACTTACATTATTCTTCATCACCATAATAATACAATTACATACATACTTACTTTACATATGTACAGTCTGTTACGATGCTATCTATAAAGGCAATACGTATTGTCTATACTTTTGTAAAAGATTTAATAGTATCTTTATTTATTATTCCTTAATTTTCCATAAATAGATTCCCATAAATCCTTTGTTGGTCAAATAGCTAATATATTTGTAAGTCATTACATTACTTTTCGAGTGACATCTTGGATGAAAATCTCATAAACGCCAGCCCGACGATGTAGGGAATTGTTTAGGTTTAATTTTCATAGATGTATTTTAGTGAGCCCGGGGCGAGCCGAAGTGGGGGAGGGAAAGCGGTGTAGCGACAGAAATAGGGCGCGGAGGACAGAGCAAGGCTGCCCCGGTTGCCGTTCGTCGACCCGCGCCCCTACCTACGTACCTAGCTAAGTCTACGCGTGTGTGCGTAGCTACGATACTATGCCTCATATTCAGTCTCGATTTTACGGCCGCCTCTGCGAAGCATTCAACGCCAAAAACATCTCTATATATATTTCTTTCACTGCAGAATCGATACGGCATTATATGACGTAAATACTTCAAGCTCAGAGATAAGATCTCGCACTAGCATTGATGATCATAAGGTTCTTAACTTGTAATAGTAATACCACGCCTTCTTTTTAACTTATGAATTTATATCTAATTTACAATTTCTTTTTAATATTAACTCTCAAATCTTATGTTTTTCATATCTCTTTGTGCAATTGTTTTATTTTGTGTCTATTTTTAAATTATATCCCATATGTACTATATTCGCTGGCGAGATACACAAAAATAGTCTATTTAGGAACAAAATAAATATGCAATTATACAATACTTAGATACTATAGTGTGTAAATACTAAGAAGTTGTTAAGTGTGTTGTCTTGTTTTCCTGTTAATGATAACAACAATTTACAACGACTCGATTCTCGTCACTTATAAGCTAATTACAAGTTAAGCGCCATCTGTTGTAGAATAGGTAAACAAAGGCAAAGCGATTGAGCGGCCATCCTCTCGTTTCTACCCGCGATAAGGGCACGAGTTCGTTGCCCCGATAGAGACTGACCTCAAAAACGAGGACACTGCAAAATTAGGACGATGACAACATAATGACTTGAGCGCCAATTGACTCCAAACAAGTTTCAACTTTGAAGTCCTAATATTACGACTGATTTTGATCCAAACACTGCCAATGAACTAAATATATTTGATCAATTAGGCAAATACGCTGACTACGACAGCGCGTTATTCGAAGTGTTTTCTATCTAGGATAATAACGACTTAGGATTTGTTTCATAACACCAATTATTATAACTGACTCCGCACCGTTTACTTTCATTTTCACAAGTCTTAAGTAGCAATGTAGTAATAATCTTGTATATCTGTTACAGGTAAGAATCACTAGAATTCTTTTCTTGAACCCGCGGGTGGGGTAGGTAAGTAGATTCTTGTTAAGTTTCCGTCCTAGTGTCTGTCTGTGTCACCATATTGTGAAAATGTGTTCGCTGAAATATTTTTCATTAAGAGAAGATTTGATCAAAAAGTTTCTTAGCTGGATTTCATTTAAACGATAAGATATTCTAATTTCATAGGACGTATAATATTTGTTATTTTAATAGACACATTTTATTACATTTATAAATAACGAATGTGATATAAAGTTGAATTCACAACAATTTTTGAAAGTGTTGAAGTAATTATTGAAGTCATTGCCACGTTGTCATCGTCGAATCGGAGAAGGGAAATATCATGAGGACACAAAATAAATTATCGAGGACATATTGTGTTATTTACCAAACCGTAATTTGCCTTGGAGACCCTAATTCATGCGCCATTATACTTAGTTCTTATGGCTTGGCTGCCTGGAAAAAGCTTAACATTGATTACAAATAGATATTTATATGCAATTGATTGTTATTATTTTGATTGTTGTTATTTTCTACGTTTTTAATGTTTATCGTCATTGGCTGCAGAATTGTGCGAAGAACGTTGACTGAATATAAAATAAATGTATTGCAATATATAGAACATATAATGTAGAGAAAGATAGATACATTATTATAAAATGATAGAAAATGTTGGAATATCTATCGTATTTTAATTCAAAAGTTTATTTCTAATCGGTTGAGAATAAAAGAATAATACTGTGTTGGATGCAGTTAGCCGAGCACTCCGAAGGTACTTTGAGGAGAGGCTAAATATAATACGGTCGGCGAACTTCAATTAGGTCACCCTGCCCCTCTACCTTGCCGCCCCATCAAACCACCCCTGACTTTACAATACACGTTTCATTCCATCAATCTCAAATGATGTTAAAACATTGTAAATAGGAATTTCTATGGTTGTAAGAAATTATTACGTTAAATTTATTTTAGGTAAAGCTTATTACTTAATACTTAGCTTGGCAAAAATTTTCTTGGCTTTTGCCAACATTTTTATGTTGGTTTCTATGTGCTCGTAATTTACATAAATATCAAAAATATTTATTACATTTTGTATGGTCCTTTTTACTCCATCTGTGTTTTTCAATTTTATCTCATATCTTTAAGACTTTAACTATTGTTACGTAACAGTTTTTTTTATGGAAACGTTGGCAAACGATTGAGAAACTCACCTAGGATAAACGGTCCATCGCCCATGGACAGTCGTAGTCGTCAGAGCCGGGGGTGCGTTGATATCAAATAGCTATCTCTGTAAATAATTTCATGAAATTCGATTAAGTGTCTTAAGCCATAATAAACATGCATCTAGATATCTTTGTAGATAGACATACTCACATTTTATATATAATTTATATGTCTTATTATTTATTCTACTGTAGCCTGTAACAGTATCATTCTTATGATAAGTATATGTAACTAGGTATCCCAGTAAAAGTGCACCTGGGGATTTTCCTATACTTTAAAATCAGTTTTGTTTGCTGCTGTTGCATGAATATTTTATTTGCCTTATTATCATTTGCCATGTCTTCAAATTGTGTGTAAACAGTGGTTATATTTTGCATTTGATTCATTCGGATTAAAAATATGTTTAAGCAATTCAAATAGCAATTATAATTTCAAATTATTTCACGCGTTCTTATTTCTTGCCGATCATCGCTTAAGGTAAGTGAATATAGCTGATAGAGCTCGACTCCACAAATCAACCATAAAGCATTTGGGGTTGAATTTTACCAGCCTTACGGCAGGGAATCGTGGATACAGTTCAAGAGTCCAAAGCGATTGGTCTTAGGTGTTATATTCCTACGACAAGGCGGCGATTAAGGTTGGTAGTTGGTGGAGGCGGCGAGGGGTAGCGGCGGGTGTCGCAAGGCGCGGGTGCACGGCCGTTCGTCGGCACCGCGCCGACCCTGACTGACTTATCTTGCAAACGTGAGCCGAGCGCAAATTCGCATTCTAATGCTGGCAAATTTAACTACAGGTTGATCAATTTTACCAGCAATTTCTATCCTGGATCTGAAACATAGTTATGACTATATGATCAATAATATATAGTTAAAGGAAAAAGTATCCCGTAGACATGCAGATTGTAGAGCTCGCACGTACCGTACGGAAAATAGATTAATCATTTGAAAATTTCAAACTGCTTTAATGTAGTTCTTATACCTGTAAAGTACATGTTAGTTTTAGAGAGCAAATATGTCTAACAATAAGGACTTGGCATGATAGTTGAAACGTGGCTACGAGTACGTAGTACGATATGTATCAGACTTCCTAGGTTCGAATTTGAAAGAAATATTTTCTTTATAATGTAACAAATGCCCTAATAAGTATCATACTACTAAAATACATCAATAATTCAGGATATCGCATAGCCTTAGGATTTTAATTTGTATTTTGTAGATAATCTTGTATAAGTTGAATTAATGAATTGGCCCAAATGTTTGACTACACTCTTTTGAACTAGTTACCGTGAAATTAAAAAAATAACAGTATACCGATAACCTCGAATGGTTAATGAGAAAGCATTACAGCAAAATAAAGGATGGTTTTTTTAAATGTTTATATCAAACGATCTCTACTAAAAATAGGAATTTAAATGCTTCTTGAGCATTACTATTTTTATTTCTTAATTTATGTTGTGTTGTTTTAATTCTAGAAGACAAAGTTTCCTTGTATATCTGTAGCGTCAGCATATTTTGACGTGCTGTAGTCAGACAGCTGACAGATAGCAGAAGTAATGAATCTTAAATACAATCATGAAATAAAAATTGATAAATTTATAATATATAATTGTTTATATATTATATAAAGTTGTTTCAAAGAAATGAAAAAATTCCTCCAATGTGTAAATTGACTTCGATTTAAGGTATTACTTATTGTGGTTTGAGATAATTCTCTTTCATGTCCTTTAGTAAGTTATAAGTAAGTTAAGTTTCATAAGTGTCGGATTTGATAAATTAATACCAAATAATTGACAAAAATCTTTATCATTAATAACTTGTAACTGATTTTTTGCCTACAGTACATAAAATGTACATTACAGTACAGTACAGTACATAAAATTATACGTTTAGGATTGGCACTGACTTATTGTTTTTCCATCACTGATTAAGATAATTGGATTGCTGCTAAATCGTTTCTAATAATCGTGAATCCTGAGTCTTACCTTGGGGTGAAGAATTGGGCCTTAGGTGCAAGCGTAGGTAAGAGGCGAGCCTGGGATCTGTAAAGCAGAGCGGCTGGGAGCGGTCGACTCGGACTTTGTAATACATTCGGCCTAGTCAGCGTTCGTTGGCCCGCAATCCGAGGCCACTCGCGGCTTAGAGCGAGCGCTGAGCGCCGCGCCGCGCCGCGCCACTCTCATTGCGCCCGAACGCCATTGGAAAACAAATTCATTGCGCTCCTCAGCGATTTATTCTATCATTCTCGTTATACATTTTATTAGTGTATACGTCGAAACAGACGAATACAAATT
>JAAAKR030000032.1:1461119-1476790 GCA_010014985.3 Delias pasithoe
AGACCGCAGAGGTATTTCAAAACCAATATGATTTGGAGGTCCTCATTCGTCCCTCTACCCTAGGTGAGTCTCTTGCTCGTTTGCCTCTCGATTTTCATAAAAAAAACCTACAGACAAATTTTTATCCGACTTAAAAATTGGGAAAGGAGTAATATTTTTGGTGTATCGGTTTTTCTGATTTAAGGGGTCCAAGCATTGTTGTGGGTTCATAATTGGACCCAGAGGTGTACGGTGTACCGGGCAAGACGTCTGCCACTAGTGGTAAATAAAACGACAAAAATTTTGGCAAGATCCCGACGCTTTGTGTATTCAAATGACATCATATACCAAAACTTGTTGCTAGTTTTCGTCGTTTCTCCATTATACGCCATTTAATTGGGGTACAGGTTTATAGCGTATAAGTTTTCTTAAAATGTATTACAAGTTAATCAAATCAAATATCTTTATTTCATATAGGACTACATAATTTAGGCACTTAAAAACTAAAACAGTTCACGAACACACCGACCACTCAGAAGAATAAGAGATAAATGAACGTTGAGCGAACTGGTTCCATGGATTTTTATCATTTAAATAAAACTATAAAAGTTAGAAGAACCTTGTGGTTAAGTGGTTTTATAAATCTACTATGAAGCGAGAGATACTAGGTTCAAATTCCGGTCCGGACAATTAGAATTTAATTAATAATATATTCGGTCTCTGGAAGAGATTGACAGTGGTCGGGCGAGTGCCTTAACACTGTTGCATTCGTGGGAGAGCCATGCTGAAGCATATGCTGACGCACTAATTATACCCGTTCGTCCGAAGTGATATCACGGGCTCACCGAATACTCTGCGTGAAAAGGTATTTGAAACGGTATTTGTGATTGAGTTTATCGGAGGCCCTTAATGGCGCTTAAGCGGCGTAAAAAAGCCGGCACACAATCAATGCGCGGACTGTGGCGCGGTTGTCCATGGGCGGTGGTATTCTCTTATTATGTAGGAGACCCACCTGCTCCGTTGTCCGCTATACCATAAAAAGAGCTGTTAGAACGCGACACTTAATAGTACTTAACTACGTAGTGTGAAGCAACGCGGTACATATGAAAGGTCGCCTGCAGCCAAATAATCCTCTCACTCGGGTTATCGACCGAATGTTTTCTCACCTTATCGTTAATCGTTACAAAACTTGCGACGTGAAACTTCCGTATTAGCCGTGGTGGATATTTATTTCAACTTCCTTGATGCCTGTACCTTTATATTCTATTTATATTTGATGTGTATTTCTTTTTTTAAAATAGGCATTTTTATTCTGTGTATATTGTAACATCAATGAATTATTGGCAGTAAGTAATTAAGATATTTGTGTAGTACTCGATAACATTCATATTTAGTAGTCTATTAACATTTGCAATAAAAATATGTCCGTGATAAGCTCTAGTTTGGTTAATTTTGAAAGCTGGTTGAAAACGTTGGTGTAAAATGAAAAAAAATGAATAGAGGCCGGTGACCCTATTAAAATAGAAGACCACGCGTCAACGCAGCGCTGTGTCTAGCAACTAGCATGGTGTCAAGCGGTGTCGCTGAACCGCGCACAAGTCAAGGGCCTGGGTCGATGACCGCATGCGGCCTGCGTTTTGCCACTTTACTACGGTTGCCGCGTTGCTTATTTTCAATGCACACTGACGTTTTTGTTCTCTATGAAAATTATTAAATAGTATCTATTACAGATACCATGTTTTCCTTAAAATACAAAAACCCTTAATTTAAAAAAAACATTGTTCATTTAAAGAATCTCACCTTCCTTATAATATATTTGTGTTCACATATATTTAATACTATTTACATTAGCATCATATTACGAAATGATTAAATTACAGGCTTATACCTACGAGTCTGAAACGAGCGTACCGCTATAACATATTAGTGTAATTATCTCATGTTACGGTAAAACGAATGTCAGTTAATAAAATACGTTTATTTACTATAAGCTCATTGTATAAATGGTTTTTTCGTTTATAAATACTTCACTGTATACCTGCGCGATTATAAAAAAGAAAAAATTATGATTCCCTTATTGTTATTATTTCATTCTTTTTACAGCATAAAATCGTAAATGTATCTAAACTTCATAAAAATAGTCGAAAACATTAATAAAAGTAGTATAAAAACTCCGTGATGTAAGTAAAATAAAAATAATTGAGGACTCTATTTTTTTTTTACAAAATCATCCGATACTTGGACGCGATGTTCGAACAACGTCAATGACAACAATAAACTGTAGAAAGGATAATGTATTTACAACATGTCGGCAGTCCGTCACAGGTTTTATTGTTAAAGCGTGACCGTAAAATGTCTGTCAAGTATTCGTAACAAGGGCCGCGTCACCACTGCGATCCTATTTTATGAATCCGTTTTCGTATAATGACCGTTCAGTGAGAGGTTAATCGCTGTTCACCTGTGAATGTCAGTTGTCACAGCGCCACATCTTTATTTACCACCGCATCTGCACCGGCCATGAAATTGGCCGAAAACCCACCGGACAGGCAATTACTTTATGAACTTTAGTGTGCGGGGGCGGTCAGTGGGTTTGTTTAGTGTGATATTACAGCCAGCCATCTGCAACTCGATGACATGCAACGATTAAAGCAAACTGGCAGTCGGCGTGTAGTCATACGATAATTAATTTATCTACCCTTTATAAAGAGAATCAACATTTATTGGCTGGGCCGCTTTTTTAAAAATTCTAAAGCAATTTGGTAGATATATTTTAATTATTATAGTATACCACATCGATACAATTACACAGTAATACATAATTGAACGTAACGTAATTGAACAAAAAAGAAGTTGATATCTCATTGATTACAAAATGGCGTCAACTTAAATTAATTATAATACAAAATATACGCATTTCGCGTGCAATAATAGTTTTCGTTACTTGGTGAATAGAGAATAAATTGCTTCTTTTGTATGGTATTTATCTATCTATGGCTTTAAGACATTTTGAAAAAATGTTGTTAACTTTTTGTTGAGTTTAAAGTTTATCGTTATCAATTAGACCACTTACATATTATATAAAGCAGACATATATTCTATACGTCTTTCATTCTAGTCTCTTTTTCACAAACAGATTATATTTTAGTGTATGTTTAAAAATGGTGGGAGAGAGGATCAATTCGTTTGGCCGATATCGTTTATTAGGTATAGCAATACGCAGAAAGTCCTGCGCTGTGTGGAAGAGTACTGGGCGCGGGTGGGCTGAACGCGGAGTGGAATGGCAGCCACGACCTTGCTGGGGCGAGCTCGCGCCACCCCGCCTCCTACCTGCCTCGTGCCTTCACGGACGTCACTCCAACGCCTACCATGTTCAAATTTACAATTCAAGGTCGCAGTTCAATTAAAACACATTGCGCCGTTGCCTCATAATAGGTTAACACAAACAATCATATTTTCTCTTATTACCCATGTACTAACATTCATTAATAATTATAAAATATTTTTTATTGTGCTCATCCCTGAGTATCTTGGTCAGCATTAGGGTTGTAAATCTTTCTTGCTGACTCTCTTGGAAAATAGCATCAGTGGTTTTCCGTTTCCTTCTGCCTCAAACATTTTAGGATTTATTTAGACTCCAAGGTCGCTGTAGCTACATCGGTCGGTTGCTTGACCGAAGGTTCGGTTATAACGTCATTGTTTAGTCGGAGAGTATTTTATGTAATTCAAAATTTTCATATATAAACGTAAGTTTACCATATAGATACATATATAAAGTATCTTCACACTTTACCACTAACATGTCCTGGGTTTAAATTGTCCTCATTCATACCTAATTTAACCAAAATTTAATTAGATTTGTGCTTTTTTAATAAAACTGTTTTTAAATTCTGATTTAATATAAAGTATACATTCTCAAACAACAAAAATTATATTTTAAAATATCACTACAAACATACGAAATGTCATACATAGCCTAAGTAATGTACATACATTAATGGATAAAAACAATTAAACACGTTTTACTATAGTTATCATATGAAAATCTCGTTTCGTAATATATTTTTGGGGAGATATGTGGACTTCGCTCTCCCTTTAAGGATACTACTTAAGACATATAAACAAAAGAGCGACGAATGACTTGACTGTGACATTCTATAGACCACTTTTCTGTGACATTAAATAAATAACATTTAACAAGGCCCAGTTCGGAGGATGACGACGTAATGGCCTTGGCCGTGATCGCGCGCTCAATATAGCTAAACCCAACCGCCTACCTGCCACCATCTCACACCACACCACCCACCGTGCCGCCAATATTCTAATTTTTGTGTTCCAAGTAAATATAATTAAATAAAACCAGGCCAAAAATACCTAACAAATATTATAATCTAATAAATAATTTATTAAAGATAACGACTCATTAGAAATAGGTATATATGTATTTTATTTAAACAAAAATCAATTATAAACATATATTAATCTAAACAAAAAAAAACAGAACTAAAAAGTAAAACCATGTGTTTCCGTTGTTTGTAGGTTATTAGATTAGAATAGAACGTAGATTAATTAATTAATGAAATAAAAGAAAACCTAATAGGCAGACGCCATAGACGAATCAGAATAACAGCAAGGCCGAACAATAATGATATCATTTATAACTGTCCCTGAACTCTAGCCACTAGACCCGAATGACGCACATACACTTAAATATCCCCGGCCATGAACTTGCTATATTCATCTTTAATGCCACGCCTAAGCTGTGCCCTCCTTAAATTCGTTGTGCAATCGAGATCTTACTAGATTCAGCAAGTGTTTTATGACAAATCGATAAACTCAGCCGTCCACTTTGCATTTGATGATATGTATTTATCTTCTCAAATGAACTTACCCTACTAATATTATACACGTGAAAGTTTGTAAGTAGGATGTTTGGTACTCTTTCAAGTAAAACTACTGAACGGATTCTAACGAAACTTTGCAACAGAATAATACATAGACCTTGGTTTATAAGATTGTGTAAATTGGTGAAAATATAAAAAATGCCACGCAAGTCGGACGCGGTAGGTGATGGATAGGGGCACTAGTATTAAATATTTAAGAACTTTTGACTTAGGCCGCGGTAATTCCGAATCGCTGTTCTCCATTTATAGAGCGTGGTCATCGATAACACTGGCCACGACTGCTCTGATACGAGCACAGCGACTATGAAGACCTTCTGATTAAATATAGATTTAAAAACAATAATAAAATATAAAACAGTTTATTTAGATAAACCAACAGTGCAACACAATTCCTATCCTATTAGAAGTTATATTATACTAACAGTAAAATATTATTTCGACTTTTTTCCGTTCTTTTTCGCGGGTCTACTCTTAGTTTTGTTTTTGTTAATATTTCCTTTTTTGCCCCGACCCTTCGTTTTTTCCTTTGACTTTTGGGCGCGGAGGTCTTTTTTCATCCTCGGGTCGACCACCTTGTAATGTCCTTTGACACCGGAGGGTCTCTTCATCCTTTTAGCCGTAGTATGTTTTTTAGCAACCACATACGTCACTTTCTTCTTAACCTCGGATTGCGCTTTTTTGTATAGCTGTCTCACTTGTTGCGCTTTCTCTCGCTCTGACATGTCGGCGTTCTCCATTACTGCCTCTACTTTCTTCTTTGCGCGTTCCATCTTCTTTATCATACGCTTCTTCTTTCTCGCTTTCGCCTCTATAACTTTCTTTATTGGGCGAGCGTTGATATCCTGCAATCTATTTTTGTATTCTTCCGTAAATTTCTGAAAAATGAGTATGAAATTCATTATTTATTAACATTAATAGCTTAACTTTTAGTTTTAAATGTCAGTTAGAAGAATATCCTAAATAATATAATAGTAAGTCTCTGATACTAGTAAACAAGTAATTCTTATATAATACATGTATATGGCATAGCAAACTACAGGTCCTGCGGTAGCACGATTATATTACAATTTTGTTTATTGCGTCTTTACCTCTGGTACAACTACTTCTTTATGCATATGTTTCTTTTCATCCTCTATAAACCAGTCCGGCAGATTCTTATCGTTGAAGGCGTATCGATTCCAGCCGTCATCGATGAGGTCACGTTTAAACTTCTTAGACGTAGCTATCATAGTGCCCAACGCTAATGTCTCCGCGTCCATTTTCAGTGATTTCTTTATTCGCTTCAACTCTGTAATAAATCTGCATCTCAAAAATATTCTAAATTGTTCGAATTAGCTATGTTATCTTATGACACCAGTTCAAACTATAAGAAAAGCAGAATCTTCATACTATTGATACGTTGCTAGCTTTGTTGAATAATATTATACATCACCAAGAGTTAAAGAATATTTAAGACACTTTTTTTAGTAAAGCAATGTTAGTAAAAAAATAATAATTAATTAAATTAAGAATATAATGCATGATGTTTTTTCTCAGTGGGATTATGCACAGGAGGTAGAGCTACTTTGTTCTAATCAATATGATCTGAGAAGCAGAGCCACACTAGTGGGAATGTATTTTCAGATTATAGTTATCGTTTTTTTTATTTTTAAGCAGCAGTGAAGATGATTCAAGATAAAGTGTTCTCCCCAGTGATGTTACCTGGATCCTGTGATACAACTTCGAAACCACTTCGTTGTGTCTCGTTCTTTTTTCCAGTCTTTAGCAGCGCAACATTCTCTTCAACATCATAATCGCTATCACCATCACTAGAACTTTCCGTATCACTTTGTTCTTTTTTAAGTCCATATGGCTTTTCTCCTTCAGATATATTTGTTTCGGTCACTTTTTTACCTAAAAAGAAAAAAAAAAAAATTACGAAAAAAAATGCGCTCTTATTAATATTATAAACTTGAAAGTTAAGTATGGATGGATAATTGCCACATTTTCACGCAAAAACTTTAGAACGGATTTTAATGAGACTGCAATAATATAGCATAACACAGGCTATAATCTATAATGAGATTGTGTAAATTTGTCATAATATAATAAAGAAGTCCCTAAGTCGGATGCGGTAAGTGGCGTAGTGAGCAGGGAGACGTGTGCCGAGTTCACTTTTACATATAATCCTAGTGGACCTATCAAACGTCGTCCCGCCGGTGCGCCGCCTACCGGAACTACTATTCTCAGACCCACCGGACCAATCCATTTGACACATTTTCTTTGTCCTTGTCGTTTGTTTTATATGTTACATACAAAACAAAATATGCACATTACCCTTCTTCTTATAAGTGGCTACTAATTTGTCCAAATCAACTCCTTCATCTTCTTCATCATTGATGTCTTTGAAGCTGTCCTTCTGGAACCACAGTTCCGCTTTCATAGTCCTTCTTGATACAGGGTCTGTATCATCTAAGTCTGTGAGTAGTGGATTTTTCTTAGCTTTAGCTGGTGTTGCTTTTAGATTACTATTCTTTAGAGTATTAAGTTTTGTAATTATGTCAATGTCCCTTGATTCATTGTCTGAATCTGAAAGACCTGGAAATAAATTGTTAGAATTAAAATAACATTGATCCAAAATGTTTTGCCACAATGACGGCTCAAAGTTAAAGACTAAAGTTATCTACTGAAGTTTTTTTTTATTCTTCTCTTAAATATATATATTATGGTTAATATTTAAGAAATTTTAAAATAAAATTGATTTGAATACACATCTGATAAATATCGCTTCCTGACATATGTATTCTAAGGTTTAAATAAAACAATGTGCAAGATTATTTTGGTAAAAATAAGTAATAATTCTTACCTAATGATACTTTATCTTCATCATTTTCTGAATCAGATTCCATTTCCAAATCACTGTCCGAGTCTTTATAAAAGAGGCCTGATGAGTCAAGTTTAGAGTCATCAACGTCATACTTCATATATTTTGCTTTAACTTTTCCCTCATCATCAGAATCACTAGCTTCAGCCACAATATCTGGAGGTTGATCGATTACCATTTGTAATTGCTGTAATAGATTGCAGGATTTATTTTACTGTTTTTTTTATACAAGTTGGCAAGATCTTTACACAAAACTGTTACCATTGATATATCTACACTTACGAAACTAACAATATTGATTAATATACACATAAGTTGCAAGCCTAATATGTTTTACACATTTTGGTAAAGATGGCATACTTTACGATGTATCATTAGCATATTAAGTTTCTATGCCATTTTCAGAGAAAAAGTAAGCTGTATTAAACATACCTTGACATCTTTAATATCAGATAATTTGAACATATCATTGCTTTCTAGTATAGGTCCATCATCACCCTTCAATACCATCTTAAGATTCATTTTCTCTGCCAATTTTTGTCTTTGTTTATTTAACTGTTTCCTTTTTCGTTTTAATTGCCGCTTTTCTTCATCCTATATGCGTAATATATATGAATGAATTATTACTATAATTAATATTATTACGTAATTTAAATACTTTTTATTCATATAAATCTACATAAGGCAATAAAAGATATCTAAGTTTATGTATACCCACAAGTAAATGCCACATATTACGGTTAAGAACATTCATCCGTGGGAGAGCCAAGCTGAGCGATATGCTAACGCAGTAATTGGGCCGGCTCGTCCAAAGTGATCCCAAGGTCTCACAGAATACTCAGCGTGAAATGGTAGTTGTACTTGAAACGAAGCTTCTATTGTGTTTCGCGTAGTTAGTGAGGATATCGGAGGCCCCTTAAAATACTGTGTCTCAGTTGTCCATGTGTGTCCACGGTGTTATCTTACCATATAGGAGAATCCACCTGCTTCGCTGTCCACAATACCATAAGAAAAGAAAAAAAAGTGAAGTATAAAACACAATAGTCTCATATTTAGTTATTTATTTACCTGTAATCCAGATATTTCATTATCCACAGTAGCTTTTTCTTCATCATTAGCTTCTTTTTCTTCTCCTTCTTCCTTATCATCATCATCATCATCATCTTCCTTTTTCTGTAAGAATCAGATGGTATAAATAATTGCATAGCTTTTTACAGGTTTAAAAAAACCTAAACAAAGAATATATATTTATGATTACTTAAAAATTACAAAAACACCAAATTTGTTAAGAATTAATTTCATATAAGATTTTTATAAACAAAGTTGGTAAGAGTAGCAAATGAATAAACTTACTTCTATTGACTGAGATTCCTGAAGTTTTTTAAATTCTTTTATATGCTTTAGCCAATTTAATAGTGCTTTTACATCTTTTCTACCTAAAACTTTAATGTCCTTACAACATTCCCTTATTTCTTTTGTAGTCTTGGGATGTTTCTCCACATCTTCATCATTAATTACAATCTAAAAACAATAAACTAATTTAAAGAAATAACAAAACATTTAATGGCTTTAGAGATTGATGAAGTCATTACCTCGGAACATTCTTGTAGTAAATCTATGGGATCATCTTTAGCCAGAAATTCAGAAACCATCACTTTATGATGAGTAGTATAATCATTTTCTTTGTAACCTTCTGCTTTTGCTTTCTTCTGTTTTTCAGGATGAAGCAGATTGTATTGTGTCCTTTTAACTATTTCTAAGTCTTCAAACACATGCTTAGCATCTAATAATTTAGGATCTATGCTTGCAGGTGCTATATACCCTTGACATACAACAAAAATTTCTGAAGACTCATTACGAGAAGCTTGAGGCTTAGTTGCATGAACCTTTTTAAAGAATTGTTTCAAAACCCACAAGAGAGCATGATAGTCTTTGGATCTAAAAACTTTAGTCACAAACCATCCACCTTGTTTTAAGAAATCTGTTGCTAATTTAAGAGCACTAAGGGTCAGACAAGATTGCTGGTATGCATCATGGATCCAGTTTAAACCAACATTCGGGGCTCCATCATTTAAAATTACATCTGCTTTCCAAGTTTTAATTTCCTTTTTAATAGCCGCTTTACATTTCTCAGTTGTTATATCTTCAGTTATACTTATGCAGCCTGGTATAGGCTTTATTGGAAATAAGTCTATACCTATTACAATACTTGAGAGTGGCATGTTTTTATGAGCCACCTGCATCCAACCACCGGGAGCTGCACATAAGTCTATGCATACTCGTGACTTTTGAAGAAAACCAAACTTTCGATTTAACTGGATTAATTTGAAAGCCGCACGTGAACGAAACCCTACAGAAATTAAAATGGGATAATTCAATGACAATGTTGTACATGTATTTCAAAATTATGTGTATTAATTGCAGCGTGGTCTATTTACTATCATAAATGGAACTTGTGAAACTTACCAGTTTCTTTTGCTAGCTGATAATATTTATCTTTTCTCTGTTTTCCTACTTTTGTTTTCTTCCCCATTTTAAAAAAATACTACCACAACATTACAGTTTTATATAATAAAAGAGGTTAGAACACGCAGTCTACTGTCTAACATGAACACACGAAAAGTCAAAACAAAAAATAATCATATAAACTTTGACATACCAAATGTGTCTAAGTAATAAACAAAATTCAAAGTTTGGTTTCGACGGAACTTTGAAAAATCCGGAAAGTCAAAATATTAATCTTGACTTGTTAATTACATATAGAGTTTAATTGAATTTTTCCAAAAGTAATTTTAACGATAAGCCTAAATATAAGTGTGTACCCAAAATCTTAATTGGCATATTTGTTAACTATACTTTAGTCTTATTGAAGTCTATGGATTCCTTTTAAATGTCATACTTTAATATTAAGGACTTACGTGGCTTATGTTATCGCTTATAAATTGTCATCATTCAAAGTCACTTCAATTGTATCAGTAAAATAAAAATTATCGTTTATTTTTCTCGAAGCCTACGTGCCTATAAGAATCGTGCGAGTGTCTAAAAATAAATTTTCTTATTGAATTTAGAAATTCAATTGATTTATTGCTTTTATTTGATTCGAAAGAAAAACTTATCAAAATGATTCCAAATATACAAACTTTTGTAAATTCCTTTCAAAATCGACTGTAAGTACACTTTCATTTTTTTATTGAACAACTTAGAGCATTAATAAATAGTTACTTATATGACCTCGAGTATATATTATATCTATTAAATATCAGATAAGTAAGAGAAATTCAGAATGCGTCATATAAAAATCTTAATTATTACATCTTTCTTACGCCATTATTCTAGAACATTATACTTCACAATGAATGATTAGCGTTATTGAATACAAATTAATATAATGTTTTACATTGATTTATACTTGAAATTTTTGTAGGGAACCACCAGTTCGTCAGCATCTTAAAAATGTTTATGGTACACTCATGATGACATGCATTGCTGCATCAGTTGGTGTGTATGTTGAAATGTTCACAAGGTTCCAAGTAGGATTTTTGTCAACCTTGGTAGGAGCAGTTTTAATGCTCATGTTGATTGCTACCCCTGATAATGGTAAAAATGCAAAATTACGTTTAGGATACCTTACTGGATTTGGTTTAACTTCAGGTACTTATCTAATATTATTTATATATATAAATTAGTTTAAGTTTTATAACGTATTTGGTGATGAGATGTACTTAATTTATAATTTAATCATAGAGCTTCTATGTAACTTCATCCTCCTTTTGAAATTGTGCAAAAATATAGTTATATTTAAAAATTGCATCATCTCTCACTACATTGTCTTTCGAGATTACTCTTATTGACACATTTTGTTGACTATATACATAATATTTGAATTTAAGATTAATTTACTGTTTTAGGTATGAGTTTGGTTCCACTTATGGAATGTGTGAGTGTCATTGATCCATCAATAATAGTGACAGCTCTTTTGGGAACAACACTGGTATTTATTTGCTTTTCAATTGCGGCAATGTTAGCGGAACGCGGCAGTTGGTTGTTCTTGGGAGGGACACTGATGACTATACTTTCTTCAATGTTTGTTATGACATTGGCTAACATATTTTTGCAATCTCATTTCATCTTTAAAGTGAGTATCTACAATACTAAGCTCATTATAGTAATATTTCAATTATATGTATTTTCATCATGTTTTTGAATACTTAAAATAAAAATAACATACTTAACAATGTTTATCATTAAATTTGTCACAGTATCCATTAATAAAGTTTATAAAATTATTTTATTTATAATTATAGTAATAATTATAGCTAACTTTTAATATGATTAATATTCTTATATTATTAAAATACAATTTGTGTTTGTATTACAGGCTCATCTTTATCTTGGTCTTATCCTCATGTGTGGATTTGTTTTATTTGACACACAACTCATTATTGAAAAACGTCGCATGGGCAGCAAGGACTTTGTGCAACATGCTCTAGAACTATTCATTGATTTCATTGGAATGTTTAGACGTCTTGTTATTATTTTGACACACAAGGTAAATGTTGAGCTTCTTTAAAGGAAGCTCTATATTTATATAAATCTTTTGTCTGTTGATTTTGTTTTTTTGTTATTTCATTCTAAACTAAATTGAAAGTTTATTGTTAAATCTCACCTCAATGGCATCTCTATCATTTTGTAATTATGTTTTTTATTGTTATTTTTTGTTAATTATGATTGCACTCCACATCACCATCCTATCACCCTTTTGAACCTATCATGCACATGATAAGTGCCACATCTTTTTGTTTGAGAAACTTTCACTAAACAATGAAACAAAATGTATTTAAAGAAACTAAAATAGTGCTAAAAAGAAGTGAAATAAAACACTTAATTTTAAAAATTATTTAATAAAATTTCAAATTACATTGGATGGAAATAATTGTTTATATATCTCGCTTATCTATTTTCAGGATGAACAAAACCATCGCCGCAAACGTGAATAAGCTCTATGCTCAATAATAATATATATATCTTTCGGTAAAATGTGTTGGGTGATTTAAACATTACTTTTATTTATCTTATTCTGAATTACTTGTATTATTAATAAACTGAATAAAATACCAGTAGCTGGTTTAAATATTTTTTGTTCCTCATTAGCTTTCTTCTACATATAAGAATATGTTATTCTGATAATTTAAATGACTGTTTAATATATTTAATTAAGTAGGATGAATTTTATTCTTTTTATAATTTATTAACTGCTTTGCTTTTCTCAATTCATAATTAATTACAATTCTAACTAAATTAGTCACATCTGGCTCACTTTTTATTACAGCTGTCTGTGTTTTACCATTTTTGTCACTAGAAAGACAGACGTTGGATACACATTGTAACTCTAATGGAGATCTTTTATTCTTCATAATGTATTCATAAGTAGATATTCCTAAAAGAGCAATATACATATGAAAACATAAGAGATGTAATAGAGCACAACTTATTACAAGGCTACATACCAAATAAATTATTAAAAACATGATAAAAAACACGGAACTTCTACAATTTTGTACATCCATTACACTATAAGTACTAGTACAGTTAAACAAGTAAGAGACTGGGTACCCAAAACTCGGTGGGTTTTCAAAAAATATAACTACATCCACTACACATAAGGACAACGTTAATATGGAGATAAATAAAGCAGTGATGACGCAACAAATGAAGGCCGAGTAGTTTCGACCTCCAACACAATTATTTAACCACTTGCAATGATGATCAAATTTATATACGCATTTATTACAAATACCGCAATGTTTAGTTTTTTTATCACTGGTATAAATATTGCAAAGATGGCATCGTCCATTCTCAATTACATGAGGGTGTAAATTTCGGTCGAACTCGGGAACCTCGGTAGTTTCTCGGTTCCGTATCTCTTCTTCACTTGGATCTAGTCCAGTCGCAATAATATGGCTAATTGTATAACAGCTATATAGAAAAATATAAACTATCCAGGCTGCTAACTTTACTTGTTTTTGTTGAATCTCAATAAAAAAAATTAAGTTTAGCAAACTCGTTCCTAGAAATACCATCCATCCAAAGATTTGTAAATAATTTAAAGGGAACTGTAATCCATTCGTACGTCGTGAATATTTATGATTTTGATTATTTATATAGCTTCCGACCATTTGTAAGTTTATATAAAATTTTGTTACCTTGGACACTGTGTGGAAACAAAGCAGGAACGTATTTCTAAAAATAACAATGACGTCATTAGTGCGTGCGCAACTAATAAAAAATAAATAAGTCGGTATAACATTATTAAATTTCTTTAAAGTATAGAGATGAATAGTATATATAATAGTAGTAATAAATAATAGAATAAATGAAGTCTTATCTTAACAAGTTGAAATTTGGTTAAAGAAAAATTCTAAACAGCATACTTGTATGTACCTACTTATTTAAAACTAGTGTCACTATGACTTACTATACAAAAATAATTTCTGTAAATTTTTATACCATTTATTATATTGTTCATAACATTTTATACCTGTAAACAGATTTTATATGGAGTTCAGATTTCACGCTGAGTATTCTGTGGGCTCGTGGTATCACTTCGGACGAGCTAGCCCACTTAGTGCGTTAGCATATGCTTCAGCATGGCTCTCCCACGGGTGCGACAGTATTAAGACGCTCGGCCACTGTCAAGCTCTTCCAGAGACCGAATGAATTATAAATTAACTATAATTGTCCGGACCGGGATTCGAACTCGGTACTTCTCCCTTTATGATCGACTTATAAAACCACTAAGCTACGAGGCTATCAAATATATTCTTTGAACGGGCTTGACAGCCGAGTGAGTCTGTCTTAATACTATCGCTCGTGGCAGAGCCACGTTGACAGTTAGATACCGAGCGAAACTTGTACTTTTTCGTTGAGCGAGTGAAGTTAACGGATATCTACTATATAGATACTGTTTAAATGGATGAAACACTTACCTCAAAATATCCTGTTGAATGATGTCTTCTCAAAAACGAGTAACAAACATACTTGATAATCTTCCTTCCCATTTCTTCCTTTCTTTCTTATTCTTGATAATAAATGATTCTTCAGTGAGTTATATTAGTATAACTTAATATTATATATTAGTATAACAGGTCAATAATTTGATTTCCAGGGAGCAAAAATAATAAATATTTATAAGACACCTAAGGTTTATGTAATGAAAACAATAATATCATCCATGCCACATCAGAAATGAATTTAATGTCTGATATGAGACGAACCAAGACAATTATTATAAGTAGTAATTAAATTTTTTAAGAATTCATATTTCACTTGCACTATGAAAAATTTATATAAACAATAAAAAGCCATTTATATATAAAAACAGTAACATTATATATTTTAAAAATCTATTAAAATTATAAAAATATTATGTTTTAATTATCAATTCTCTGAAGCAAACATTTTTGCAGTTTCTCTTCTGGTGTGAACAAGAATGCCATGACCTTTACAATCAAGATCATCTTCATAGCATTTATTTCGGCAACACTTTTTGCATAATTGAAAACTGCATTTTCCACCCTTAAACCAAATAATACACAATTTAATATAATTTATAGATATTCAGGTAAACCAAATGAGCCCACCATGAGACATATGTGTATACCATCATTTCCCAAATATTTAAATTAAATACATACGAGTATTCATTAGTAGCATTTGTCCCCATACAAATTTGAATTCAGTAGTATTAGCTTTCTATCAGTGCAAGATTTGTTGAATATTGATTTAATAACATTAGAAATAATAAAATATCTTTGATGTATTTCAAATAAAAATATGAACTTACAAGGGGATTGGGGCATAGTTTGTTAATACATAAATTTCCAGTTCTAGGTAGTTTCTTATCAGATTTGTTGGGTCTTCTCATAATT